>LBNU01020917.1:0-10212 GCA_014162995.1 Artemisia annua | reverse complement strand
CAAGTCACCAAAATCATATCAAAAACCAAATATAACCATTCACCACCACCACCATGGCTCGGTGGTGGTGGGTCACGGCTGCCGAACCACAACGAGCCCAAACGGACCCTTACAACTCGAACCAAACACAATATATACTCCATTCGTCACCAAACATCACCAAACTATAAACAAATCAAAAACCTCACCGAGTCACGAGTTGACTCGGTGAGTTGGGACCGAGTCGCGACAAGAAGCAACCCACACGAGTTTCCACACGATTTTAATATCAAAAATCTTTTTAAAACGTTTATATTTAAAGATTAACCGAAAATAATTTCGGATTTAATAAAATAAAAATTAGGGTTTTGGTTAAAATGTGTTTTTATCAAGAAAACGTGGCTAAAAGGGGTTGAGGGGGTCGAATACCAAATGAACTCGCCGGAAAATGTGGGTTTTGGCCGGAAAAGTCAAAAGTCGAATCTTCTTTTGTAGATCTAGGGCGCGTACGAAACTTTGGGGTGAAATGGTTTGCGGGGATGAGTCGGGGATGTCCCGATCTACAAGTCTATATGGGTGGTGTGATGTGAAGTGGCCGGAATAATTTTCCGGTGGCCGGAATAGTGGACGCCGGCGGTGGGTTTGCTTGGCCGGTTTTAGAGAGAGAAAGAGAGGAGAGAGGGAAGAGAATATGTGTGTGTTTTTGTGTTAAATGAAATGAGGTGTAAGAATTTTAGGTGGGTATTTATAGTTGGTAGTTTTTGGTAGGATTTAATTTATTAAAGTTTAGGGTAAGTATTGTAAATAACCACGGGGACTAGTCTCGCCATTTAGTTAAACTTCTCATAAAAACGGTTCGGGACTCGAATGACTTAGCAAACGGACTCGAAAAATTACGAAACTTGCGCCATCGTTCAAGAAATAGTTTTTCCAATAAAATCAAGCATAAACTTCAGAGTTTTTCTCAAACTCATAATAAATCAAATAATTTGGCAAATGAAACAAATTCGAGTTTCTCTAGGTTGTGCTGAGCTAGTCTACAAATAAATTCTCGTTCCTAATATATCTCACGCTCTTCAAATCCAATTTAACATGCATTAAAGTTTTAAAATGTTTAGGCTCTAAAAATAGAAGTTTGGCTAGGATTTGGTTTTAGAAAAAATACCAGGTGTTACAGTTGGTGAAAACCGTGCCTCGTGGTCGGACAAGTTAGATGACGCACTCTGGGCCTTCCGTACAGCTTACAAAACACCCATTGGTTGCACTCCATACAAGCTTGTGTACGTAAAGGCGTGCCATCTACCGATCGACTTGAGCATAAAGCCTATTGGGCCCTCAAGCATGCAAACTTCGATATCCAAACTGCGGGTGATCACAGAAAAGTTCAAATGAATGAATTAAATGAACTTCGTGATCAGGCATACGAGAACTCTTTGATCTACAAGGAAAAGACAAAGAAGATTNCAGGCTCTAAAAATAGAAGTTTGGCTAGGATTAGGTTTTAGGAAAATTACCAGATGTTACAAAACCAGAATCCTTCGGATACCAGATCCCCATGTTAATGGTTCCCTTTATGTATCGAAGGATTTGTTTAGCCTCATTGAGGTGACATTCAGTAGGACGGGACTGATAACGAGAGCACATAAATACAGCAAATACAATATCTGGTCTGCTACCGGTTAGATACATGAGTGACCCAATAATATTTTGGTATTTTGTGGGGTCAACAGGTTTCCCATGTAAATCCTCATCTAGCTTAGTTGTGTTGGCCATTGGAGTTTTGTAAGTATACCAACTGGTCATGCCATGTTTCTTAATAATCTCAAGAGCATATTTGGACTGACTAAGGAAAATCCCACGGGTTGACTGATGAACTTGTAGTCCTAAGATCTGGACTCAACTAGGGTATGAATAATATTGATTGAAGCACAGCGGAATATAGAACAAGAACACAATCAACATTACTAATAAGGTTTTCTTTTATTGAGTATAAAAGAAACTAATAATACTACTACTAAGTACTACACGCTCTATGCGTTTGCTAGACTCTCATTGAAGAGACTATGAATGAAAAGGATGATCTGTAACCTAGACGCCTACCCTCTTTATATAATAGAGGGAGGTTACAAACCCTAAACCCTAGCTTACTAATCAAGCTAAGTAATTATTACATATTCGGTCCTCATTGTTTCTTCTTTCTTCATTCTTCTCGTGGGTTTTGTAATCTTCAAATCTGCAATTCCTAACAATCTTCCCCTATTTGATATTACAAAACAATCTGTATGAAGAAACAATGTGATCACCAATAATAAGCTAAGCTGCACATCATAACTATTCTTCCCCTTTTTGTAATCATCTAATAGGGGTCTTGTGCAACTCGTAGACACTTCCCCTCAAGTGATGCATGTAGATGGTTACGTATTTTTGAAGAAACTTCCCCTTAAAAATATACTAACCATCTCATGAATCTCGGACTATAATTGACTTCAACATCGTCCAATATTCAAGGGAGTCTTCAGACCTAGAAGCAAATAACAACCAGCAAAAACAAAATAATAACTTTTTTTTTAACTAAGAACACAAGCAGCAGTAACGAGCAGCAGTAACGAGTCTGCAGAATCTGAGTATCAGCAGTATCCATGCATCAGCAGTATCGATCAGCAAAAACATATAAGCATATCAGCACAAAGTATAAGGCTCTCTGGGGTGATCACTTATGAAGAAAATCAAATATAACTGATTTGATGAAGAAGTGGAATCTCCCAAACTTGCATCTTATGTCTTGCACTATCCACGTGACGTCGAAGTCATAAAATATGAGTAGTGAAAGCCTCTTGACAAACTCCTCATTGACTTAACCAATGAGACACTGAGCACAATAACGTAACTCCTTCAAGTGATAGCAAATGTACGCATTAAGCACAAGAAAAAAAAATCATACCCCTTCACTAGAGTTGTCAAGTCTTAGTCACCATGCAAACCAAGCAAGTTATCTTAAAAAGCCCCTCTCACCTTTTAAGATATGATAAGAACAGAAAACCTGTGAAAATCAACTGCAACATCAAACAAGTGATAATCCAATAATCTTCTCAGCAAAAATGATCATGGTTGATAACTCCGTCCTCCCTAACCATTAGTAATCTCACATGACTAGTAGGAACAAAAACCGACAAAAAGAAAAAGTATACAACAAGCCAGTAGGAACCATAAAGAAGTCAACAAGAACCGTATATATCAGTAGGAACCCATCAGTAGGAACCAATCAGGAGGAACCGATCAGTAGAAACCAACCATATGCATCAGCAGAAATACAATAACTGGCAGTAGGAACAAAACTTAACAGCAGCAACAATTATCTCCATAAAGCACAACCCGACAACCAATTTATGAATCCAATCAAAACAAGTACAAGGTTATATAATAACTCACCCAATTAAGTAAAGACCACAGTACCTGCTATGCAACGCACCACACTGAATCCCAACTTGATAAATTAATAATCTTCGACAACATTATAATCAATATCTTTGAAGTCGAATCTTTCACCGAGTGACCAGTAATATGATATAACTCAATCAGTACAAAGTTAAAGAATAAATATACAACTTTAAGATTGCACCGACCCATGATAGAATGAAGTACAAATCTATTACACTCCTATAATAATCGACCTATGTAATCCCATAATCGAATCCAAAAACTTATCCACCAAAACTTTAATCACGACAGTAGCAACATCCAATCACATGAATCAATATCAAAATGGAAATATTCAAGCTGCTTTATCTAAAACTTTAACATCGACCCATCATTAAAAAATAATTATCGAACACCAATTCCGAATCACCAAACCAGAGCCACGACGATGACATCGCACACTATCTGAATCATCAATTAGACCAATTAAATATTTCACCAATTAAGTAACCAAACCCCATTCAAATTAATTAATTCCATATGATATACGAGAATTAATTAATACGCCATAAACAATATTTAAACACCAATCCACAATTATTTCGATTCATCATGATAACAGACCATTCAATGATAATAAATATTCTTGAATCTTGACCACACAGAATAATAACCATTCGACCACAATCAGTACACAATAAATCCTTTAAATATTCGAGCATTATGTAATATTCACTTCACTGTGTAATATTTGACCAATCATAAAACACCCTTGCTGCTGACCCAATTCATTCACTCAATTTAATAATTAAAACAGATTTGAATCACGCAAAAGACGACATACCAGTCATGAAAGTGTGTCAACCAATTCATGAAAGTGACTATTCCTTTTCCAAACCTGCTTTGTCGTCAAGAAAATTTATCACCCAGCAGCAACAAAAACTACGAAACCCTTTAAAATTCGATCTGCTCTTCATACGTACCTGCTCCAAAACTGCTCTTTATACAGGAAAACCTTATAAACCCTAGATCGAGAGCCACGAGGCTCTGATACCACTTGTTGAATCAAAGATCTGGACTCAACTAGGGTATGAATAATATTGATTGAAGCACAGCGGAATATAGAACAAGAACACAATCAACATTACTAATAAGGTTTTCTTTTATTAAGTATAAAAGAAACTAATAATACTACTACTAAGTACTACACGCTCTATGCGTTTGCTAGACTCTCATTGAAGAGACTATGAATGAAAAAGATGATCTGTAACCTAGACGCCTACCCTCTTTATATAATAGAGGGAGGTTACAAACCCTAAACCCTAGCTTACTATTCAAGCTAAGTAACTATTACATATTCGTTCCTCATTTTTTCTTCTTTCTTCATTCTTCTCGTGGGTTTTGTAATCTTCAAATCTGTAATTCCCAACAAGAATGTAAGTTGACCCATCATAGACATTTCAAAATTTTGTTTCATTAGTTTTGCAAAAGCGTTTGAGTACTTTTTATGTGTAGAAGCAAAAATAATGACATCAATGTATATTTGCACAATTAAAACGTCATCCCCGTATTTTTGGATAAACAAAGTTGGATCTATTAAGCCTTTAGTAAAATCATTAGCAAGCAAGAAAGCAGTAAGTTTATCGTACCATGCCCTTGGGGCTTGTTTGAGACCGTAAAGAGCGTTCTTAAGTATGTAGACATGATTAGGATGCTCTGGGTCGACGAATCCCTCTGGTTGACTAACATAGACCACTTCACGTAACTCACCGTTCAGAAATGCCGTTTTCACATCCATTTGATAAACAACCATGTTTTTGTGAGCAGCGTATGCTAGAAAAATGCGAACTGCTTCGAGTCTAGCCACTGGTGCAAAAGACTCCTCAAATCAATTCCTTCTTCCTGAGAATAACCTTTAGCAACCAATCAGGATTTGTTACGAATAACTGTGCCATCTGCGTCCAACTTTTTTTTCCAAATCCATTTCAGCCCAATGACATAAACTCCATCTGGTCGTTCAACTAATTCCCACACTTCGAGGCGTTTGAATTGGTTGAATTCCTCTTGCATTGATTCAATCCAGTTGTCATATGTGAGTGCTTGTTTAATGTTTTTGGGTTCAGCTTGACAAACTGTGAGTGCATAAATGCAATGTTCACCATCGGAGTGAAGTCGTTGTCTTGTCATAACTGGAGCTGAAGGAGGTCTAATGATGTTGATTAAGGGATGATCTTTAGTCCACTGATGCGTTGAAGGGTGAGGGTTATGGAACTGCTGCATATTAAGTGGTTCCAAATTGCGTGTTGACGACTCTGCAATATCTTCAAGGTTTGGAGTCAGAGCAAATGGATTAAACAGTGCATTTGGATCATAGGCAGCAGGTTCGGGTACTTTTTGTTGGTTCAGATCTTCAGCTGTATTATCTGTATTTGAATTGTTTTGTTCAGCAAACGGATTGAAAAACTCATTTGAAGGTGCACTGTTGTCTACATTAGTCGTTGTAGGAACAAGTGTATCAGGTATTGGAATATTGTCAGGTTCAGCAGCGGAACTAGTGGATACATCTGGTGCACTTTGATCAAAAGTATCATCAAACAACAGTGCGAACAAGGTTTCCAATTCTTTGCGGGTTAGTGACAATGGTTAAGTTGAAGAATCTGGGAAGTTAAGACAGTTTGATGCGGGTCCTAAGCTGTTGTGCTCAGAAGCCATTGCTGTGAGCTCATCGAAATTAGTATGAATAATCTGGTAATTCTCCCTAGTATGACGGTTGAAAATTGACCGACTGAAAAGAGATTGTGACCGAGGCCTTCGACATAGTCCCACTGACATAGTCCCCATATCCCATAATAGCAGCGAACTGATCATTCCCGAATCTGACAGTACCAATGAACTTTGAGACAAAGTTTAGTAACAGTTTGAGATTGCCTGTCATGTGTCGGGAGCATCCGCTATTAACAATCCAAAGAACAATTTGAACCACCTGCATCACACAAAGGAGACGACGATGGAACAATGGTAAGGGTGGAACCCAAAATAGTTGTGGGTTTCGTTGGGTTAGAAGCACACAGATTAACACTTTTAGGAATCCATTTAAAGTTATGTGTCTTTTGTAACCAACGTTGCCAATTCCAGCTAGATCGTGCTTTCTTCTTAGTGAATTCGCTAAGTGATGGCATGTTCCTAGGAGTATTGTTCGCAACTATAGGGGTGACTATATCATTCTTAGAAACTACACTTGGCATAAGTCCTAGCACAGATCTAGAAGCAGTAGTGGGCCTAGATTTTCTGCCAGATGTACGTTTCTTATGACGTGATAAAAGAGAATTTGCAACACATTTAGAGTGATCACCAGATAACATACTATTATGACAAAACACACATGAAGCATTAACATTCAAAGCATTTAAAGGTTCATCATTTGTTACACAAAGATTAGGATTACAATTTCCCAAGTGAGAATCTAAATCTAGTGCAAGATGAGTTTTATTCAAAGTCCTAAGGTGGTCTTCTACTTCAGAGGTTCTAGTGTCTCTCTTCTATGTTGCAAAATCCTATTCTTCCTTTTGATACGTTTACGTTTGGATTTGCTAACGCTAGGAGTGGAAACTATTCCTGCAGAAGTGGAGGGATATTGATACCACTTGTTAGGACACCATATTGTAAACACAAGTATAGATTTTGGTAGAAACAAGATGAGAATAAAGATTGGTTGATTAAATCAATATGAAAGATGAAAGTGCAAGAGTTTCTTTAAGATAATGAAATAACCAACAATTGTTATGTTTACATGAGCTTAGTATTTATAGGCAAAGTCTAGGGCAACACTCCCTTCCCTTCCTATCTTGCAAAACGTGGGCTTTAGAGGCCCATTGGACACTTACATAACTTAATACATAAACATAAGTAAGATAAATAAACTAGCAACCTATTACATATTGTTGATATGACCGAGACTTGAGAGATTACGTAAAACGTGATCCTAACACCTTATGTGCGAATTAACCCTAGGACCACCTACCAACCGGATATATTTAAGAAGCTAGAGGGAATCTAAGATCTGACCATGCCGGGTTCCACTAGAACAAGTCTATTAAACAAGGCACTTAATGACTCTTGTATCTTGACCGATGAACTCTCGGCTTTACAATACTCGAGGATAGGACAAGATGCGAGATAGGGCTGATGATATGACCATTTGACTCTTGTTGAATTACACCCACTGCATAGAACACTAAAATATGAATATGATTTACCTTAATATCTTAATAACCTATCTTAAACCCTAGTATCTTTATTTCCTCTTTTGTTTATTTTATGTCTTGGTTACTATATACTCTATTCAACTAATACCCCTTTTTAGCTCTTATCTTAGTTTGCCAAAACAACAGCTCTTAGGACGACCCTCGCATTTATCTAAAGGCATACTACACATGACCGGGTACACTGCCCGTTAGTATGTGTTAATCCTTATAATTCGAAGTTTATAAATGTAAAACATGATGAATATAACGCATCAATTATCCTTTACGCATTTGTCATTTGTCCTATCTATTTTAAATGTGGAGGCTGATGCAATAGTGGGACTAATCCTAAAAAGACCAGGTGCTATTACTTTTGGTGTTTCGACAACCGCTTTTCCTTTAACAACAATCTTTTCTTTTGCATTATTCTTGGGCAAACGTGTTGGAGTGACTGGCGATAACATCAAATTTACCCCCAAACTAAGTGTTAATTTCCCCCTTAAAATGCCCATCTTTTCTACTTATATGAAGAATATATACTCTTATTTCTTCCTATTTTGGTTTTAGGGTAAAGATGAGCTAAAGTACGTTATTGACGATTTATTGGCTAAAAAGTGGGAATTAAGCTTAAAGTTACATTGAAGACACAAACACGGCGGTCTAGTTAAGTGATGATACTACACCGTTAGAAGATTTACCCCATTCAGTGAAGACTACGCCGTACCAAGCCACTAAGCTAAGGCGTAACAGTGGGTACCAAAGAATACGCTGTAGTTAGTCATTGGACTACGGCGTAATGTTGAAGATACGAGCCTTACGCCCGTAGTTAGTAATAGGAATACGGCGTAATAAGGATTCTATGAAGGTTACGCCCGTAGTTAGTAATTGGACTACGGCGTAAGTAAGATTTTATGAAGACTACGCCCGTAATAAGTGATGGAGTTACGGCGTAGTGATTATTACAAAGATTACGGTGTAATCTTACCATACGACTACGCCGTAGCTAAGACAAGCCCTATAAATACCAAAGGGATTTCGACCACAATTTGTCAACCTCCTCTCCCCCAAACCTGCACTAGGGTTTGGGGAGAACGACCCAGAAGAAGAATAAAGACCACGAAGGCTAGAGAGATGGTGTGCAATTAGACTAGGAACCACCTAGTCTAACACATGTTCGAATTCTATTTTGTTTCGTACTTTTATGAATTCTCTTTATTAAGATTTGGTTTTAGTTATTTATTCATATTTATCTTTGTAGACGTTATCTTAGCTTGCTCGTTATTCTTTCGTTTCGGTAATATGTTTAGCGTTGGTTGTTCCTTAGAGGCTTGTGGAATTAACCCTAGGAAGCAAGCCGCTAAGGATGTGACTTGGTAAGGGTTAAGTGCCAACCGTAATCGTCTTCCCTTACTATACATGTGCGAATTAACCCTAGGACCACCTACCAACCGGATGCATTTAAGAAGCTATAGGGAATCTAAGATCTGACCATGCCGGGTTTCACTAGAACAAGTCTATTAAACATGGCACTTAATGAATCTTGTATCTTAACCGATGAACTCTTGGCTTTACAATAGACGAGAATAGGATAAGATGCAAGATAGGGCTGATGATATGACCAACTGACTCTTGTCGACTTGCACCCACTACATTGAACACTAATATATGAATTAGGCTCTACCTTAATATCTTAATAACCTATCTTTATCTTTACTATCTTTATTTTCTCTTTTGTTTATTTTATGTCTTTGCAACTATTTACTCTATTCACTAATACCCTTTTAGTATTTACCTTAGTTTGCTAGACCAACAGCTCTTGGGACGACACTCGGATTTATCTAAAGGCATACTACATATGACCGGGTACACTGCCCGTTAGTATGTGTTAATTCTTATAGTTCAAAATTTATAAATGTAAAACATGATGAAAATAACGCATTAAGTTTTTGGCGCCGCTGCCGGGGAGCAGTTTATTTAGGCAAGTTAAGGTATGTTTCAATTTCTACATTAAAAGATCAAAACAAGCATTGACGATCTACATACGAGTTTTGACCTCGTTACGAAATCAAGGTACACCAAATTACAATTTGTCATTTAAATTCTAACCAAACTACGGCGTAGCAGCTAGCTAAACTACGCCGTAGCAATATCTAAATTGACACCGCAGTTTTAAACTAACTACGGCGTAGCCACTAAACGAACTACGCCATAGCAATA
The DNA here is from genome assembly GCA_014162995.1 of Artemisia annua. Lineage (NCBI taxonomy): Eukaryota > Viridiplantae > Streptophyta > Magnoliopsida > Asterales > Asteraceae > Artemisia > Artemisia annua. The sequence continues at coordinate 355 of LBNU01020917.1, read as the reverse complement.
TTTTATAATTAAAATTTATAGTTAAATTTTGAACCAACTACGGCGTAGATGCCTGAGGGTGTATATATATATATATATATATATATATATATATATATATATATATATATATATATATATATATATATATATATATATATATATATATATATATATATATATATATATATATGTGTTTGCATAACACATTCACTTTTGCAACCCATTCTGTGACAACCGGTAATTTTGGGACCTTTTCTAAATTCACCGCATTATATTTTTATAAACATGAGAATTGAGTTATCGATAATTTTATAGAATTTTGAGTTTATCGTGTGAAAAGTTTGGAATTTATGAGAAAACGTACATTTCATTA
>LBNU01020915.1:15862-29585 GCA_014162995.1 Artemisia annua | reverse complement strand
GAACCCTCAGACAGAAACTATAAATACCCCAAGACCTAGACGAATTTGGTGTGCACCATAACCCTAAGGAGGCGAATTCAGGCGAACAAGAAACACACGACACACCCCAAACGAAGATCTTAGAGCTGTAAGAAGGTCCTGCATGTATTTAATTCATTAAGTAGTTTTGTTTTATTGTAATAGTAAGCTTTAATTCATCAGGACTGATGGCCGGTAGTTTGTGAGTACGCAAAATCAAATGCCCGCCTTAAAATTGCTTTCTCATCAATTAAAGTTTATATGTTTGATGTATTTGGTGAATTTATATTAGTGCATTGATTACCTCTGTGTCTAGCTGAGCACTGCTTGGGCCGCCATACCCCTTCCTCGCCTATTTAATCCGATGTCTTTCGATAAGTAGGATATTCATAAGTAATCATTAAGGGTTTACTCGCCGATATAAGGAAACCAACGAGTACGGGCTTAATTATATACACTTCATATAAAACTAGTAATAAAACAAGTGACAAGCTGCTTAATTATCAGGACTGGTCTCCTTATTGTCTCTATTATCTATCTGTGTACGTGTATGCTATTCGCTGATTTGTTCTCATTAGTTTTTACTGTTTAATTAAAATAACCATACTGTGCCAGTCTCTCAGGCTGAACCCCTTTCGTTAGATTAGACTGTAAAGCTAACTTAGATATTAAAATACTGATTAGGATAACTAGATAATACGTTCCACTCTTAGTGATCGACACTCTGCTTAGCATTATATACAAACTAACCGGGTACATTGCTCGTTAAGTGTGTGTATTATTGATAAGTCGGCTAAATATAAATGTAAAACTTGAATAGGCATTAACACTGCTAAACCGCAACGACACATCACGCGCATCAACACTAAACCACCAAATTCACTTAAGATGTGAAGCACTAGACTGATATGAACACATGAATGCAGATCCAACTAACAGATACCACACAGATCACAGTATGCAATTGTGAGACAGAATTGAAGCAATATGAAGCAAATTCAAAAGCAAACTATTATCCAGTGATGCAAACTACTATTATAAAGCTATATTATAACTAAACTACACCAATCAAACAGTAAACAAGTACTAATAACATATCTAAACAGATAAACTAGATTATGCAAATTGCACCCACAGCTCAATGCAGGGGTCTCCTTAAGCTAGCCTATCTTTAGAAAGGCCAAACACATCCAAATCTCTGTTTGACTTATCAGCTTAACACAGATTTGTCATTTTTACACCATGGTTTGAGTTTTGTTGACTTATTTGAGAAAATGATATTTGAACTAAGATTATACCTACAAACACTCACTAAAGCTATGGACAGCTTAAATGAGCTCTAACTAATAAGAAACAGCTTATTGAAGCTGGTTTTTGATTTTTTTAAAAACTTATTTTTGGTTTTATGAGATTTTTCTGATTTTTTTTTTTCTTCCGATTTTAATGGGTTTTGGTGGGTATTTCGTTGTGTATTTTGGTGTATGTTTGTATAACATGTGTGTGTTATGCATGTGTTTTAGTGTGCGTAAAATGTGCAGGTTTTCATCCAAGAAAGAAGATAAATTTTGTAAATTTACAGTTGGGTCCTTGTGGTTTTCTCTATTTACGGCTTAGTCCTTGTGGTTTTCTGTATTTACGGTTTAGTCCTTGGTGTGTGTTTGGATGGTTACGGACATATTTACCTAAGTTACATGATCATTCTTTCTGCAGATTAATTGTGTCTTTCAGGTTTACTATAAACATAATAAGTATGAACACGAGTAACATGTAAAATTCTTTGTTTAAGAGCACTCGGTACCTTAATGCAGCTCTTGCGTTAAGGGTGACGTGGACTGTCTTTAACGCACGTTAAGGCTGCGTTACCACACCACCATGTTGCCTTAAGGAGCGAGTTAAGGAGCTGCGTTAACAGCTTAACGCAACGTTAAACATTTTTTTTCTTTTCTTTTTTTTTCTTCCGATTTTAATGGGTTTTGGTGGGTATTTCGTTGTGTATTTTGGTGTGTGTGTTATGTATGTGTTTTGGTGTGTGTAAAATGTGCAGGTTTTCATCCAAGAAAGAAGATAACTTTTGTAAATTTATAGTTGGGTCCTTTTGGTTTTCTGCATTTACGGTTTAGTGATGAGACGAAAAGTGTTACGCTTTTAGGGGGTCATTTAAGCTCTAATTCGTATAAATGTGATCAAATATTACCCTAAATCGTTCCTTTTGTCATTTTAGGTACTTTTGAGAGGAATTCTGGAAAACATGCATATTTGGACGTTTTTGGAGCATAAAAGTGAAGAANGGCTCACGCTTCTTCTTACACGCCCCTTTCTACATCATCACCAACAAAATTCACGGTGCCTCCATATATTGTCAATTACCCACAAAATAATTAATTAAACTAAAATTATCAATAGTAAGTTACTTAGGGTTTTGTATTTGAATGTTCTAATTTCAGATAATATCACTAATATTTGTTGGCTTTTATGTTTGCATGTTCGTTTAGTTCATAAATTTTGTTACGCCGGTTATCGATTCGTTTTCATCATCATACACATATATTGCTTCAAAGGAATTAGATTGATTTTTCATTTGCCTTATTTGATACATAACTATACCTTTTATTAAGCAAGAGTTTGAATGGCTTTATTAAACTATGTTTTATGGTACGTCACGAACCATTTGCTTATCAAAATGCTTGATGTTGCAACAGGAAGATGGCTTGAGGAATAATTGTGATACCTCATACCTACAAGTTGTCCTTCCCACAGCCCAAATTTGTTGACAATTGAAGGGTGCTGCAAACGTACATAAGGGTGAGTTGACACCAAAGAGAAATTCGCCATCATTTAGGTACAAAAATGATTAATGTAGAATAATTTCCATGGAGGATCTGTAATAGACAGGGAGAATTATCAGTAATATTGTTTAGTTTTAGGAACGGGTTATGAGTGACAATGGTTATACATGCCTGAAAGACGTAGAACATGATGACTATGATAGTTTTTTCCAGGTAACACCCTTTGTTGAGTAAATGTGTACATACCTCCGTTTTTTTGCTTTTTGACTAACAGACAATGACTGTTCTGTAATTTTTAAATTCTACATTTTTAACTGCGAACAACAAAATAATTAATCATCCCCAATACCGGCATCCGTTGAAAATTAGCTTTTGTATTTAGGCATTTCATGTGCTTTCAATTTAGTTACTGCAATCGTGTAAACCTACTTTTGTGTTTAGTTTGATCTCTTCTGATCATATTTAGCATATTGGAATAAATCACATACACATATTATACTTTGTGATTACTTGTGATTCTCATGATATTACAACACAGTTTGTCTACTTTATTGCTTTTTGCAACTACTGCCCACATCTGTGTTTCATTTTGACATTCCTTTTTATATTAGTCCAAGGATTTTGCTAATGAGTATGGCTGGAACAGGTGATTAAACCAAATTTTGTATATTTTTTGGTTACTAAATTGCTAATCTTTATTAACATATACTTTTATTGTTTGTTCATTATATGATGTGTTCCGTCACATTTTGCAGGTTCAACTCATGCAACCATATAACACTTGACACAATCTGTTCCAAAGTACTGTCAACACACACAGGCTCTTGTGAAAGCAATAACATAACGCACAATTACCATTAGTCACAGCTGCACGGATACGGGTCATCAAGTAATTAATGCTATACCCAAACATTTTCTTGGAAAAATAAAGCAGGTCTTGAGTTACACGCAATTTTAACATATCCTAATAAAGAACTCAATCATTTTAGCTTGGGTTAAAGCCATATACCAATGTACTTTTCAAAATTTCCACATCTAGGTAATTTACTTTATACAAATCCATTATTACCATTTTAACTTTTTGAATTTGTCTAAAAGTTAGAAACATTCTCAAAGGTGACTGTTTAAAAAATTTTCGCATTTAGATAATTTAATTTATAAAATTTACACATCTAGGTAATTTACTTTACAAAATTTCCATATAATTACAAACAATTACTCAGCGCTTTTGAAAACTACGTGGATTAAAATAATGATATGGAAATCCAAATGTGAACCTTTCTATATTTACTGTTACCAACAACTTAGGATTGTAATAATGGATTTTAAAAAGTAAATCTATACTACATATAATAGAGGGATGACTCTCTCTCTCCAAATTTTAAGACGAGCATCCACAATGGTGGACCTTTTAAATAGGTTTATAACATGTCAAGTCATCTATATCTATACTATATAATATATGAAGGTTTTGCACAAGTCTTTTAAGCACGATGCAATTAATATTCGTTTAATGCGCTTATGTGGAATACCTTATTTAGCGCAAATGTACACACCATCCACTGCACAAATTCTTTACAAAGTCATCGTTCATTTTTTTGGCAAGTTACAAGTTATACTTCTTTTTGTACTATTAAACATAATAAATAAAAACGCTCTTCTTATTTTTGTAAAGTACTCAACTACTCAATCATCTGAAACCTCCCACGCTCTTCTAATCAATAATCAGTTTCAATCTATACTATATAATATATGAAGGTTTTGCACAAGTCTTTTAATACTTCGGTATTGGGAGTGAATCTCAAAGTTTTCCCATGCGTCTTTAACATCATATTCCCAAAACATCCCATCCGTTAAATAGTCAAGCCTCTTTTGGGTTTCGTAGTCAATACGAGTGTGAAATAATTGAAGTAGAGGCAATAAATCAAGATTATGGTGAAGGACTTTTTGTAGTAAATATTTGAAACGAGTCCATGCATCGGGAAAAGATTCATCATGATGTTGTCGGAACATCAAGATGTCATTTTGGAGTGATAAGGGTAGATTATGTAGTGGATTTGGTCGATTGGTTGAAGATTTTTGCGGATTCGCGTTCTCCATAATGGCAAACGGAATAGTCAGTGAAAACTTACGAACAAACACACAAAGAAAAGATAGACTAAAAGAAATCCTAGAAAAATAAAATAAAATCTCACTAGAAAGGAGTCTAGTGAGTAGACCTAATTAAAAATAAATAAAATTAACCTAACCAATAACTATTCCCCGGCAGCGGCGCCAAAAACTTGATGTGCGTGGGATTGTTTACGCACTTTGTTTTACCTCTTAAGGGATCTCAAGAGGCTTACAATCCCCACCAGGCAGTTTACCTGACCGATGTAGTATAGTGTAGTGGCAAGTACCGGGGGATTGATCGTTCTCTCACAGGGAATAGTGTTCGTTAGGTTAAAGACTACTCTAATTAAGGTCTAAGGGTGGAGGATGATTATTTTTATGTTTTTATGAAAGCAGTAAAATCTCGGGTTTTGAAGGAGTGGGCGGAATTAGTTGCTAGTCAACTAACCCAAGTTATCTACTTATGCAAATTAAATTAAAGTTGAGAAAACAATGGTGGGGAAAGTAGTGTTTACTTAGANTTGGTGTTGTTCGCATGTCCAAACCTACTTCTTGAACTTTGATTGTTTCAACGAAGATCGTCCTTGCTCAATGTCCCAATGACATCTGTATTTAAATAGACCATGGATGTTGTTTTCAAAGCTATTCACTCGGGTTACATATGTGATTTTATAAAAGTTAATCTTGAAACGGTGATTAAGCAAGGGGAATTTCCCATCGGTAATATATTCAGCTAATTATCTTACTAAGCCTGATAAGTCGTTAAGATCACAGATTAAACAATGGCTTACATTTTCATTGTTCCACTTCTTTGCAATATTATTGAGTACGGTAGTTTCAGACTTTCAGTGCCTTCAACAGCGGTTGTGTGCCACGGGCTTCCATGGATCTGTTGCATTTCAAAAACAAATGAGCAAATAGTTGAAGAATATAGTAAAAATGATTGTTCTTAGATATACCAACCAAATCGATATTTAAAAGTTAGTTAGAAATGATGATAAAGACACTACTGTAAGATCTATATCAACTGCCAATGCATCATTAAGAAGAATATAAGAAGAGATATATTGAAAAAATAATGATCAAAGAGGCCCTTAATTGTACATTATTAACAAAAAACCGTTTCTGCACGTCTTAAAACCATTTATACTTAGTAATGGGTCAATTTAGGTTGTATTTATACTCGGATGGGTCAGATTGCAAGGAACCTATTTCAGCGCGCAAACATAACATAAAAGCATATACGCAATTTTAACAACATTTCCAAACACTCTTGAAGCTATAATATAACTATAACAAAAATTCCAAACACGCTTGAAGCTATAATAAGCAATCTCAGACAGTACCTATAAGCATATTCAATAAGTAATCCTGAAGACACATAAAAGTAGTTATTTCAATACGTAGTCCCAGACAGTCCGTGCAACCAGTTTCAAAAAGAAATCCTAATCAACACTTAAAAGTACTTATCCTAAAAGCAATCCCAAACAGACCCTAAAAGTAGTTTTTATACTGAGCAATCACAAACAACCCCTTATATGCAATCCCAAACAGCCCAAAAAATTCAGGAGCTTCTAATGTAGCCACCCTTATTGGGGTAATAAGGAGTTACATACCGTTTGTTCAACTACCTATTGCTGAAGGACGGTTATCTTGTTGTTGCAATATTGCTCCACGTCGGCCTCACATGGGAGGCAAATGTTGCAACAGCAGTCAAGATGCCTGACTCCAACGGTGTCTCCAACATTGTATTTGCTAACATGTCTCCACAACTTCACCTACCACTTCATGTGATCCTGCCGCCAAAAAAAAGAAACATCTCCATTCCAGTACAATTAAAAGACTAAAATCCGAATATACTAAAAAGTTAAATGTTCAAATTTTGTGTACTATTGTTGATGTTAGAGAATCTAAATATTCCATCTTATTTTAGTTAAGCCTACTGTTTCGATACGGTTAACTACTTAGTGTAGTTTTGTAATTGATTATATACTTGGGTAATCACCAAAATGATGTGATCGGTTATATACGTATTTTATTTAAATTGTTCTTAAAATATAAGATACTAAGGTATCAAATGAAAAAAATAATAATAACACCAAGGGGCAATACATGTGACAATCTGATGATGTAAGACTTATAATAACAAACCATAAAGCTTAAGAAATTAGTTTGAAGAAGTTTAAATCAGTAGGACATTAGAAAAAATATAAGTAACCATGAGTTATAGACCAATAAACCAAAATCATAATCGAAATCATTGGAATCATGTACCATGATAAAAGGTTTTTGTAGAGATTAATGAATAACTTACCCTGGAACCATGGGGTAATTCGACATTCCAATATCACTTTTTATTTGGAGTAGATCAGGAAAACATCGTAACAAATAACGTTCATCAAACACATCCCCGGATCTTGTATTCCTACATATTTTCACATACACAAAAGTGAGTACGCCACTATATTTTTGAATTACTCATACTGATTGGTTGCCAAATAATTCAGATAATTCATTCAAGCCTCTATATTTTTGAATGGCTTTTCCAAAGTACAATAAGCTATTAAGCACTTAAAATAAGCTTACCCAAACACCCCTTATATGACAAATAGCATAAGGCATACCTTAAACTTGCAACCAGCGTGTGCACCATCAGAATCTGTTTGATGTTCTATCATTGAAAAGCATTCAAGTCGAGCATCTGCCTTTTTTGCTTCATCAATTCCATCCTAAAAAAAATGAAGAACAATAATTATATTTTTTTAAAAAGCAATAGTATCATATACATCCATAAACTAATCAATCAAACAAACCGCAAATCAAAGAATTAATGAAACTGATCTTTGATCATGAAAAAGAATGATCTTTGATCATCAAAACAACTTTTGAATCAATTATAATTGTTAAGGAGATTTTTTAGGGTTTGTGGTGTGCGTTTATCCATGGTTTTTTAGGGCTATTATTCAAAATTAATCCAAAAAACAACAAAACTAATTCAATTTTATAAATTAACGCAAGTTAGAAAATGATGAAATTCATAGTGTATACTTGATTGAAGCGAAGATTCAGATACGTGTTTAGATGATTCCACAATCGAATTAAAGCGAATATTCAGATGCGTTTTTTCCAGGGTTTTTCTTAGGGTTTGTGTTTAGGGATCTTTTGTGTGTTCATTCGATCTGATTGATGATTCGTAGTTTGCTAATATTGGATCTGATTGTGATTTTAGGTTTTTCATTAGGATTTTTTTTATGGGATAGTTGAGAGGATATGTGCGTGTGTTTTTTTAGGTTGTGAATGAAATGAAGGCCGCCAAAGGACTTCCGCCCATTTTTTCCATTGAATTAATTGCTTGTAATGAAAATGAAGGGGAAGCGTTAGATCAAAGGGTTATTAGACACAAAAGTTACTAAAGTTTGCCAAAAAGTGCGATTTGGTTACTATTGTTTTTTTGGTTACAAAGAAGTAACTTAAGTAAACGGGTTTGTCATTTGGGTTACTCAAAGATTAAAAATGATACATAAATGTTACTGCGAGGGTGGGCAACCGGCTGATTACCGGTTCCCCTTGTCCACGTCAGCACCATAGTTTAAAATGTTACAAGGAAGTTACTATAGTCGACGGGTTTATTAAATAGGTTACTGAACCTTAACAAAAAGTTACTATGCGTTTTTATTATTATTATTATTATTATTATTATTATTATTTTATATTTACATTTTTCTCCTTCGCATATCTTTGTATACTTTTGTACATTTCTATCCGTTTTTATACGTTTATGTACGTTTTTCTCTCTTGTCGTACGTTTTTCTCCAGTTTCGTACGTTTTTTTCTATTTTTGTACGTTTTCATCTGTTTTTCGTAAATTTTCATAGGTTTTCATAATTTTTTATTACATTTGTGTGCGCATTTATACGCTTGTGTACGTTTCATACGTCTTTTTACATTTTCATACTAGTCTTACGTATTTCTACACCTTTGTATGTTTTATACGTTTGTATGTTTTATACTTGTTATGTTTTATACGTATGTAAAAATGTGTATAAAAACGTGTATAAAAAGTGTATAAAAATGTGTGAAAACGTGTAAAAACAAACAAAAACGTATGAAAACGAAAAAAACGTAAGAAAAACAGAAAAAAATGTCTGAAACGAAAAAAAGTAAGAAAAGAAGATAAAAACGTAAGAAAACATATGAAAATGTAATAAACTGGGCAAAAAGGTATAAAAACGGACAAAAACATATAAAAGCGGAAAAAAACGTAAGAAAAACAGACAAAACGTAAGAAAAACGGACAAAAATGTACGAAAACGGAAAAAAACATAAGAAAAACGGACAAAACGTAAGAAAAACGGATGAAAGTGTAAGAAAATGGGCGAAAACGTATAAAAACGAACGAAAACGTATAAAAACGTATGAAAACGGAAAACCCGTAAAAAAAAGGGTCAAAAAACGTAAGAAAAATGGAAAAAATGTATGAAAACCAAATTTTGAGTTAAGTATAAACGATCGTTAGGATAAAAGACTAACAGTGCAAATGTTTGTTGCAAACGGCCATTAGCTAACGGAAAAAACTAACGACAGTTAGTCTGAGGGACCATTTTTGAAATTAACGAAAAAAAAACCTGCAGTAGAAGGTTAAAACATATAGAGTAACTTATATAACCGGTGACCAAACTTGAGTAACATCTTTGTAACCAAAAAAACTTTAGTAACCAAATCGCACTTTTTGGCAAACTTTAGTAACTTTTGTGTCTAATAATCCTTAGATCAAATGATTTTCCACGTGTAATAATCTAAACAATTTTGAGAAGAGAAATTTTAGCAAAACCTTGTTTTATATAGATAGTAGATTTTTTAACTTTTCATTTCCCTCCTTTTTGTTTTCCCCTAAACTTCCCGCCCCCCATTCCCCCCTAAAATAGGTCAACTTTGCCTTTTATTCTCAGCTCCACTATAACATTTTAACAAGTTTATTTCTAGTAACCGCTGCTTATCCTCATATAATCGTTATGTAGCTTGCCGAACCAGCAACAATAGTGGGCAGTTTTAGCACTAATATTTTGATGTGAAGATCATTATCTATATCTATATCTATATCTATACTACTTTATAATACATTTGGGACTTACTATTAATGGAAGGCTTAAAAATTCAGATTCAACACTTACTTATAATGGAAATAATTGTATTAATTTTGCTATTAAATCAATACAAAGTCTATTAAATCAATACATCAATATAGTTTCAAATTCTAATGTGTAGACGTAACAGATATCTTCCTAGCAATTAAAAAACGTATGAAAATCAATGACTAAAATTTATTTTCATGTTACTATCTATACTATATAATATATGAAGGTTTTGCACAAGTCTTTTAAGCACGATGTAATTAATATTCGTTTAATGCGCTTATGTGGAATACCTTATTTAGCGCAAATGTACACACCATCCACTGCACAAATTCTTTACAAAGTCATCGTTCATTTTTTTGGCAAGTTACAAGTTATACTTCTTTTTGTACTATTAAACATAATAAATAAAAACGCTCTTCTTATTTTTGTAAAGTACTCAACTACTCAATCATCTGAAACCTCCCACGCTCTTCTAATCAATAATCAGTTTCAACTAAACATGATTCAATTTTATACGCTCCCTAAATCAAATCAATTCAATTCAACTCAGAAAAAACATCAAAAAAAACCTACGAATTGGTATGTATATCTTTGATTCAAACATTAACATAAAACCTAACAACTCAATAATTTCGGTATGTTTTAATTTTATTGAATCGATTCCATACAGTTTTTGATTTAATCTCAATTCCATACAATTTTTGAAAAGGCTGGACGATTTGGTGAAGGTTAGTAGGGTTAAACATTATATCTCATTATTTGTGGTTTAGCCTCTTCAGTGATATTCATTTCTACTTGATTTCTTTTAATCTTTTTGTTATTTGATTAACATCCTAATCTTTTTGTTAAAAATTATCTCTCAGTATCCATATGAATGAACTGCTTTTATGTTTCATTTGGGATGCAGTTTTGAGTTGGATTTGAAATGAATTAATGAGGGTATTCTATGCACACCACGTGTTTGATGAAATGCGTGTGAAGCTAAATTTGTTTTTTTAATTGTTTTAGGGTGTCGAATTCACTTATTGAACCAGATATGAAGCGGATTATGAATAAAAACACAACTTCAGGTAATCATTTTTTTGATAATTAACTGATTTCAAAGAGTTAGTTTATATTTATTATTTTTGTTTTTGTAGGCTTCCAAGTTGTTGATCCTGCAAGCTTCGTGATAGGTATTTTAATCTGATTGTATGTTTCCTACTATTTTACGGGTATTTTTCAGTCATCATGATTTTGCGTATATGTTGTTTCGCAATAAAGATGTGTTTAGGTTTCACAAATGACTTATGAAGTTAAAATTTTAATTTAAACACTTATTTTTATTAATATTGGGAATAATTTTAGACCTGCCAAATGTCGGGTTTTACGAAGTCCAAATAAAAGTATATAAGCTATAAGTGATTTTAGATCAGCCAAATGTCAGCTACAACATACGTTTATAAGACACCTTGCATGAAATGGGATCTCTAAAATGCAAGGAAAAATACCATACGACGGTACTGGAATCGGGTGCAGTTTTTTTGTTCAAGACCGTTTTATCAACATTAATGGCCATCTGGCATAGGCAAGCGACAATAACCTATATAGTATAGATTCCCATATCATGATTCTTTTCTTATACAAGTTATTTATGCATTTATCCCGAACACTCGCGCATACAGTATGTCATATATTTCATTACGTTTTCCATTTATTTTCTATTTACCTATTTCATTATTTTGACAGAAGCAAGAATCAAATAAAGGTCTACATGATGGCCATTCAACACCGGACACACATGTCACCATCCATCTTAGGTAGAGGAACCACATCAGGTATGCAAGCACATATATTTTACGTCTTCTGAATGACTAACTGTATGTACAAATTTATAGATAATGGTTTGAATTGCGTTATTTTTTGCAGGTAGCTTTGTATTGTAGAATGGTGCTACAGTTTGTAATCAAAACGGTGTTCTGTACAGTTTAGCTGTCATAGGTACGGATATAGCAATGTATTATATTTTTTTATCTAATAATAAATGTTGCTACCAATAGAGACAATAAGATTTTAGATTCATTGCTACCAGGTACAAATCTATTTTAGAGCTTTTTGATCGTATGTCTAAAATATTAAATAGAGCATTCTTTCTAATTTTGGTTAAAGTGATTACAGTATTGTCGATATAAAACCAATAGAGACAATAAGATTTTGGTTAAAAAAGAATGCTCTATGTTGCTACCAGGTAATCTATTTTAGTTGCCATGTATTTTACCGATTAGTCGAATTAAGTTATGTTTTATTAGAGTTGGGCACCATAAATCAGTTCTTTGTACCATAAATCAGTTTATTACATAGGTGAGCTATAAAAGTGTCAACGTGGCTATGTTTGAGCATGTGTTTTACACTATTGTCGATATAAAACCAAAATTTAACATAGAGCATTCTTTCTAATGTTGGTTAAAGTGATTACAAGAAAACGTACAGTAAGTTATTGGGCAAGAAATTCAAAATATGTGTGGGTAAATAATAAAACAGATTTTGAATTAGCATTTGTGATTACATAGAATGCTTTGATTATACATATTGATTACGTTAGCTTTGTTAGTTAAGTTTATTATTTTTATGAACCTTTTAAGTTCTTTACAATGCGTTAGCCGGTAAAATACGAGGTTAAGGCGCCATGTTACATAGAATGATTTAGGATTGGACTTGATACGGGTTATAAAGGCGGATTGGTAATGGGTTACCCGGTCAATGTGGTCAAAGTTAGTAGGCTAACCTATTGCTAAAAGTCTTAAGAAATGCAGACAAGTACCAGGAAGAATGGTTGTTTCTTTGAGTGCTCGATGTGCATGACATGGTGCGAATGAAGCCTTAAAGGGGCTTTATTTTGTTTATCAATTCTTAATTTTTATTCTCTAATTATTTCTCATTATACTGATTTTTCGTTTGAATTGTATTTTTAAATTAAGAAGTTTTAAATTCTAATGGTTTTTCAAATCTCAAGTTGTTTTGTATAGGTGGCATTACTGAAGTATCGGCTGCGAAAAGTACTAGATGAATGAAGATTTGCATTACTCAGGTAAATACTCTTTTCATGTTAAAAGTTTGCAAAACTTAGGCTAAGAGAATATTATTTGTGTTCGGTCCGTGTTTGAGTATGAATACATGCTATGGAGTAGTTATTGAGTCCTTTTGTAGGCCTATAAACACAAATGATAGTTCGTACTTCAGCTTAGTATTTTAAGTATCTATTAATGCTTATTGAAATACCTGAAAGACCTTACACAATAAATACATGCAAGAAAGATTAGTCTCTTATATACACCATTTGGGCACGGCTGGTGTAACGATACCAACGGTTAATTTTCAACTACTTTAGACGCCTAATTATTTTTAGCTTGCGGCCCATAAACTTATCTTACCTAAGTATTTTTTTAGTTGTTGCTATGATATTTCATGTTATGTCAGCTTCTGTTTAGCTCTCTCTACATTGTCACAATTATTTAGTTATTATGAGTTTCTTTTCAAACAAAGCTAACAAATAGGTGGGTTTATCTATCGAACCACACATCAGTTAGACTGGCACATTAACTTTGTCTTACCTGCCACTCAACTGAAAGGTTTCTAATTTATAGCAACCAAATGTTGATTATTGTTCAATCGATATTCATGATTAAACTTCCA
>LBNU01020914.1:4186-31607 GCA_014162995.1 Artemisia annua | reverse complement strand
GGAGCTATTTGGATCTCCACCAACATCACCACACCCTTTCATAGAAGATCTTAATGATCTTCCACCAAGATCAACCAATCCACAACCTTTGCACCCGTTTGCTCACATTGAGCAAACACAAAAACCAAGGCCATTTTTTGAGCCAAATGAGCCTTTTGACCACAACCAACCACCACAACAAGAGTACCACCAACCACAACCATTGTTGTTCCGTCCTACCTTCAAAGACATCCATGGTCCTCTATATGGAGAACCAAACTTTGAACACCATGATCACCCATCTCCACCACATTCCCAAGCCCAACTCTTTGAGTCTTTCTTTCCTTCTTATGAGAAAATACAAAGAATGGTTAAAAATCACCTCCATCAAGCAATGGACTTGCAAACCACATTGCTTTAATCCATTCCAAACCCATCCTCCACTCATGAAACTAACACCAACCCACTACCACCACCCTCATCAAACAACCCTTCCCAACCCACTCATCACCATTCTTGCTCACAATGTCAGCAAATGGTTAAAATCGGTGAAAACATCAAAATGATGCTTCACTAATTTCAAGATGAGACCCGCTTTGCTATACAACACGTCCTTGAGCGTTTGGATGCTCTTTCCCATCCAAACAACTCNCACCCTCATCAAACAACCCTTCCCAACCCACTCATCACCATTCTTGCTCACAATGTCAGCAAATGGTTAAAATCGGTGAAAACATCAAAATGATGCTTCACTAATTTCAAGATGAGACCCGCTTTGCTATACAACACGTCCTTGAGCGTTTGGATGCTCTTTCCCATCCAAACAACTCATAGAGTTTTTTTAGGCCTTTTGCCCCATTTAGGATATGTTGAATGTCTTCTACTTATAGAAGTAGGATTTTATTTTTCTTTTATTTCTTGGTTATTTTTAACTTTTATTTTTATTTTTAGAAGTAGGAGGGTATTTTCATTTCTTGTCTTTGACTTTTAGAAAGTCAAATTTTACTTGGAATGATATCTTTTACTACTATCTAATTTTCATTGTTGGTTGATCATATATGAGTTGTGATTGTGGTTGATTATATTCTCATAATATGTGGTGACTAAATGCTTGATTATGTATCATTATCATCAACTAACCATTTTTTTTGTAGGTTCAAAATCCATGTTTCCCAACTTGGCACTCCTTTTAGGGGGATTATCGACCAAGGGGGAGCAAGTGCATAGTTCCGCTATTATATATAATTTAAATATCAAGAGCACATAATAGCGAAGCAATAGATCAAGTAAGACATATAATTGTTAACAAAAGAAAATACGAAAACATACTCAATTGCACTTCCTTGAATTAGGATGAACAAGCGAGTAACCCTAACTTAGGTTTATGTAGATCAAGAATAACCCTTACCATTTTGTTATCGATCGTCGTGATAATACTATATGAGGTATTACCGTCCGTTCTGTACACACAAACTACTAACGAAATTAAGTTGATGCAAGTAACAAAGACAACAATTTTGAGTAACAAAATTTTCGACCCAAAACCCTTGTAGAGCTTGAGGGACATCGCCAAGAAAAAAGAGAGGAAAAGAAAACCAATTTTAGGAAGACAAGAGTCAACAAACTAATAACCTTGTTTCTTAATATACTAGTAGAAAAAGTTGGAACATTAGTAAGGAGGGAGACCTCATTGTGTGTGGATCGACCGCAAAAGGCAACCCATAGGTCCTCGCGAGCGCGCGCGTCCTAGTTTCAAGCTATGTCTTTCCTTGTCATTTAACGATAGTTAGTCCCTTAAACCTTAATAAACAACGACTTTAAGACCGTTTAGTGTTTTAAAAATAATTATAAACTAACATTAATAATATATTTACTTTAACTCGTTTGTAATGTGTCTGCATCCCGAGTCTCGCGTCGATTCTAGAGCATTTATCGTTAATGTAAATTAACTACAAGTAAACAGCTCCCACTTATTAAATATTAAACGAATAAATACATTGGTTAGCGTCTTGCAACCACCCAATGCTCCAAGTCAAACCCGAGCTGAGTTTTCAGAAACCCTTAACGATCATCGTTATTATTATCCTTTGTTTCTAAACTCTGATTAACAAGAATATAAACTTATTATATCAGTTTCTCGAACTAATGATTGGAACAAAATTACCAAAAACATATTTGGCGTGGCACGCAAACAATTTGTCATCCAAAACAGTGGCCCATTAAGTAATTAAACTTAAAAACCAAACTTGAAGCAACAAATTCTTGACTAAACTAACAACCCCCATGAACTTGCAACACTTCAGAAAAACAACCGTAAAAGACTGCCCAGTTACGTGACGTAAGGAATGTCATGATATTAAAATTCCAACATATATATGTACAAAAGACATAGCTATTATAACCCGGAGTTGCAACACGCAATTCATGTATGGAAACAAGACACAAATGAATATAACACCTTCCCGCAGCTGCCGATGACCACCAAAATCTTTTTTCTTTTTCTTACCAGGACTACAACATATAGCAAATTTTTTGCAAACCACGCAAGTCAGGTTGGGTCATAGGTCAAAACATGTTATTGGTCAAACGGGTCAGTTTGTACTAATCAAACCTTTGACCCGGTTGACCAAGTTTTTCAAACATGATCCGTGACCCGTTTGACCGTTCCTATATTCCTACCACATAAAATTTATTTACCAGAATGAACTTTTTAAGGCTGCAAGTTTATTTACCGCCATTAAATACCTTAAAACAAACATGTGAGCCAAACATGTTGTGTTTAACTACATAAACTAAGACAGGAAGGTATCTATATCTCTCCAAGACAAAGATTCCAATGTTGTCTGTTTCTTAAATAGTTAAATCCAACAAACACACACTTATAAAATCAAAAATCAAAAATAAAAAAATAGTACAACTTCACATTTTATTTTGTACTCCATCATCTAATATAATATCCCATTTGTCATTCTCTGTAACAAAAAATAAGAATGGCTACCAATTTATCAACCCTTCAATTTCCCTCTTCATATCTTCAAACCCACACCAAATTCAACCTTAAATCACCTTCATTTCATAAATTCAATGGTGGGTCATCACTCTTTATTAGCATTGTTTCATTAAAACTCAATTTTATGTGTTTTTGCTATAAAGATTCAATTTTTATTAGTATTTTTTGGTTTTTGGTAAAGTTTAGTTTCTTAGTATGATATTGGATTTTGTTTGTGTTTTGCAACTTGAATTTTGATAATGGAACATGGGTTTGTTTTTGTTTTTCCTAAAAGTGTATGATATGGGATTTGGTGTTTAATTTGTGTAGGGGTTTCAAGGAGTTGTGGGATTAAATGTTCGAGTTCGAATGGGAGGAAGCCGAATTCTAGTGAGGAAAAAAGTGGAAAGAGTTTAGAGATGTCACAGGAAGAGAAAAGGCGAGCTGAGTTGTCGGCTCGAATTGCTTCTGGGGCTTTTACGGTTGAGAAGCCTAGGTAATTTAGAATTTTTGGGGTGAAAAAAACTTTTGGAAATTATTTTTGGAATCGATTCGTTAACCGAAATCGTTCCTTTAAGACTACTCGCAGGGTGGCGGGAGAGAAGGAATGTATCTCTCTTCAGTTCGCAATTTAATGTCAGAACTTCCGTATTTCACTTGTATAGGTTGTAATATTAAAGAAAACGAAGTAATTTAACTTCACGATTTGTTTTGTTGTTTTTGATTTTTTTGGTGTTGTTAACACTTTAGGAAAAGTGCTAATGACTTTTTCTGATTTGATTAAGATTTTCACAAAAATTTACAAAGTGATGTGATTTGTACAAGGAGGGTTTTGAAATTCACTAAACTTAAACGTTTTTGAAAACACGCAACAACCTCCCCGGCAGCGGCGCCAAAATTTGACTCCTCCCAAACTAACCAGTTAATCAGGTGTGGTCAACAAGTCAAATCTGAGAGAGGAGAGATCAATTTATGATCCGTTGAAAGCACAGTGTACTCACGGGTCGTTAAGTCCCAACGAGATTGAAATTGTGTTTTGAAAAGTTATGGGAATGAGTGATTTGGGAATAGTAACCAGATAATGATTTGGATTTGATTACACTAATCAGATAATAATGAAATAACACAGATGAGCAATATTAACAATTACTGAAAACCAGATAAACCTAAAACGTATTTAAATGTAAATGCGTACTGAAAAAGTGGGGATTAAACAAAAACAAACTACATGGGGTGAAAATGACTTTTTTTACAAACTTAATATTAAAAGAAAATTTTATAAAAAAAAATATTTTTATTGATTATTTTATAATTTAATATTAATTAAAACTATTTAATTACTTATTATTAATATTTAACTTAAACTAAATTTAATATAATATTAAATTAAACTAATAAAATGAAAATTTATTTTAAAAAATTCTAAAATAACTTAAAAATAATATAAAAACTAAAAATATGTCTTTTTGTCTTTTTGTGAATTTAATATTAATTAATTACTAGTTATATTAATTAAACTAGTTAAACTAATTTAAATTACTAATATTACTAAAAATGACTTAGATAATTATGAAATACTTTATAAAACTAATTAACCTTCACAGGAATCCTAAAAAATTATAAAAAGTTTATAAAAATTATTATTAAACTATTTTACCAATTATTTACTTAATTACTAATTGAAAACTATTTAAACTAATTTAATTAATAAAAATGGAAAATGAACAGTAATAATTAAGAAACTATTTTCTAAAAATTCTAAATGATTTATAAAACCTAGAAAAATTATAAAAACCTACTGTTATTAAATAAAATTTAATAAAACTATTTATTAACAAATATTACCTAATTATTATTTAATCTAATATTAATTATTAAAAATACTAAATGAAAAGATAAAAATCAAGGAAAATTATTACAAATACTACAAGATGTCAGGAAATTATTAAAAATATAAAAATGAAAATTTCTTTTTGAAAAGCTGAGCAATAAGCCAAATGGCTTAAATAGAAGCTATCACTTTTGTAAAAGTGATGATTTTGCGATTTTTCTTTTTGACAGATGATTATACACTAAAAATAGACAACTTTAATGAAAACAAACTTTTTGTAACTTAAAAATAAGCAGTATGCAAGCTAATTTTCCCCACAGTTTGACTTTTGCTTTGAAAATGGATTTTTGGATTTGAAAAAGCTAGCAATAAGCTAAACAGATGAACAAGGAAAGTATATTAAGCTTTACACGAGTATTATGCACACAAATAAGCAAGAAATTACCAATAAGCACAAAGGAATAAGCACAAGCACAGAAATAATCAAATCAAAAATACACAGACACAAACAGATCACAAATGCTATTTGCAGCCCTATGTGGGGCCCACAAACAAGCTCAAGGGTCCAAAAGAGCTTTTGACCCAACAAGCAGGCCTGGAGGGCTTGCTAATAAGCCAAAAAACTAAGCCTCAATCCCACAAATAAGCTCTTGAGAAGCTTGTGATTATGGGATCAAACACTGAGTACTCAGTGTACTCAGTGTGGTAGGGGTAACTGATGGGCACAAATAAGCTAGGGGCAAAGGGTTCTAAAGCCACAATAAGCACTGGGATAGTGAGATGGGCTGGCAAAATTCTTAAAATGCCAAAGGTTAAGGTCTAAAGCTCACAGATTACCTCTTGGTGAGCTTATGAAACTAAGCTCACACCTTTGGAGCAGGGGAGGTAACTGGTCACACTAGCAAGTTCAAGGTGCTTATTTATAAGCAGATAACTTCCAAACTCCAATTTTCTTTTTGAAAAAGGGAAACAAGCAACAAAAGAACTCAGAACAACAAAAACTTTTTATTTCTAATCTCTATTAAACCCTAGAGATCACAGAGAAAAATTGGCCATTTCACTGAATATGAAATCTTTTGACTTTTTGAGATTTTATACCACTTTGACTTGTATGAGTTTTGACAGATCCTAGATCACTTCTAATGTTGTATTAAGCTAAAATGAAGCTGTTTTAAGCAATGTGAACAAGTTCTAAACCTAAATGAAAGATTTGGCCTCCTAAAATTTCCACAGTTACACAGTAAGGAGTGATTAAGGTTAATTTTGACTTTTTGTATTGTAAGTGCAGATTTTATGATTAATATGACTCTAATTTGACCCAAGGAAACTACTGGTGCAATCAAAAGAGCAATTAAACAACAAGACCAAGCAAATCTAACCTAGACCAAACTCTCCTATTCTTGACTGTATTGATGATTTTCAAAGAGAAAACAAGATATAGACCCTAAGACTGAAACATGACCACAAAATATGACCTAAATGACTGACATGAACTCATAAACACTAGCAATAACAGCAAATGCTAGTGAATCACTAGTATGCTATTTATCTGTGAGATTTGAACAAGTGATCAATAGATTATTCCACTGAACAAATTAGCTAACTTAAGCAATAATTTAACTAAAATACACTAATTAAACAAGAAAAACACTGAGATGGGCAATGATAAACAACTGAACAGTGAATTGTAAAAAGTGAGTAAAGGCTTACATGATGCAATCTAAGCTAAGAACTATGAACCAAGGACCATATACCACACCTAAAGGTTCTCCACAGAACCACTAACCCACAACCATCCAAAATTTACTGTGCTCCAGCTTTCTCCACCATTTTCAACAATTTTTTGATTTTTCACTGTATTTTATTTTTGTATTTATTTGTATTTTTTTCTTTTTGATGCTAGACTGTATTTTAAGGTTTCTAAAAGCTTTTATAAGCTTTCTAGGAGCTTATGTGAGCTTAAGAGTCCATAATATCAACTACAAACAACATTAGACAAACTTGAGAATTTCAAAGGAAAAATTGCATAAACTGAATTTGGAAAGAAATACTTAAATTGATACTTGAAAAGGATTCAAATTACATTCAAAAGACTTAGTACAATGTTAATTTTGACTAAAGATTACAAGAACATGAGAATTTAAACTATACAACACTAAATTTTGACTTATAAAACCACACTGCTTCTCTCTTGCTTCATTCTTCTTTTATAATGACTTCTAGGGCTCCAAGTTGTCTTCTGAACATTTCCCATTATTGATATGAGCCATTGGATCACTTGCTTTCATCCTAGCCATTGAAACAGATTTTGGCGCCAAAAAAATGAGAGTTGCAATTTGTACTGTTATAGCAATTTGGGATGGTGGCATTTAATGCTGAGGTGATGTTAGGTGAGGGTGGAGGTGAGTGGAAAGGGCGGTGGGATGTGATGGAGGCAAGTGGTGGTGAAACCACTTCTGGTTTCTGGTTTTGGTGGTGTGGGAGGGAAGAAACGTTTGACTTTTGGTCAAACACAGGGGACGGGGTGGGTTTTGTTATAACAAAGGGTGAAATGGGCTTGTGGGTGTTGGGCCAGCAAAAGAAAAAGGCCAAAGGGAGTTATAAGGTGGCGAGTGGACTGGTTTGTTTTTGGGTTTGGCTTTTTGGGTTTGGATTAATAAAAGGTGTCCGTTTGGTTTTATAATTTCACAAGGACTAATTATGTAATTTCTGGATTTTTCAGGGGCTGAACTTGTGACTTTCCCATAGTTCTCAAAGGGGTGAATCTTGCCAAATGTGAATAGTACAAGGTCTTATGTTGACTTTTCCACTTTTTGAATTTCCAGGGACCATTTCTTCCAACTTTGAAACTTGAGGGACCAAATATGTAATTTCTCCAAACTTTTCACCCAATGATTATTTTTGCCAAAGTTTCATAATACAAGGACCATAATTGTAAATTTCCAAAAGATTTTAATCCTAGGGGCTATTTTTGACAACTTTGCAAAGTTCAGGGACTAAATTTGTAAACTTTTGAAACTTTTCACCAAAGGACTAATTATGACAACTTGTGATTTTCTAAGGACTTTGGTTGACTTTTCTTTCAAAATAAATGCTTAGGGACTAGATTTGACAAGTTTTGAAAGTTGAGGGACTAAAACTGCCAATTGTGCAAACTTTGTTCGTTTTTCATTTGTTTTCAAACATTTTGCATCTAAAACATATAAAACACAACCCTGGGATATTTTCAGTATTTTGATGCATATTTGGGTGTTTTTGGATGTTTTGGCAGTTCAGATGAGACAAAAATTATGTGTATGTATGCAAACATTTTTCCTATGATTGACTAATGATCTATTGTGTTTACATTGGATATGATGTATGCATATATTACTAGTAAGTTATTTCTTTCCAGTGGATGGATGAAGAGGAGATAAGGCAGGCTATGGAACAAGAGATTCTTGAATCTCTTTTATTGCTAGAAGAAGAATACAAAAGGTTGGATGAAGATGAGGATCACTTAAGGCTAGACGAAGAAGCATTCCACCTGCTTTTGGAAGAAGAGATAATGTACAAAGAACTAGCACAACAACAGGAAGCTCATCTGGATAACTTTCTACTAAGCTTTGAGGAAAATGTGGCAGCTTATGAAGATGGCTGGAACTCTGACAAGGAGAGGGAGTTGAGCAGATTGGAAGCTCAGTTAGATGCAGAGAGGTTTGCGAGCTTTGATCCTTACAACGGTGGTTACGACTCAAACAACTCTCAGACATGGGATCACCCCGAATACAATTGAAGTTTAAGTTTGTGCTGTTGGTACTTTGCAATAGTCAAGAACTTTTTAAAAAAAAACTTGTTGTCTTTTGGCTGTATTGTATGCATTTACTCATGCCTTTAATCCTACCTACTTGTTCAACAACCTCATTCAACCTTTACCCTTTTTTCATCTATTACATAATACCTTATCCTCAACTGTTTTTGTATTCAATTTGCTTTTCACGATGGATCCACAAACTGGTCGTCCATTGGTCTGCATTGATTGTTGGATTGAAAAGGAAAACAGGGCTAGGTTGATGTTTATGGCAAGGCGTCCCCCTTACAAAGATTTCATGTATTATACTTGTGCATCATGCCTTGAAAAAAGGGGAACCCCATCGTATACTACAAGAGCTGATGCAACAGGGGAAAAGTCAAGTACTACTGATCCTGGAGGGTATGTGATTGGCTTAGGTATTAAGCATTCTACTAGAGTTGGGGCTAAGGTGGCCAGTGGTGATGACCAAAGTCAATCATCCAGTGAAGAACCTGCTAGTCAATTACCCAAGTGAATCACCAGCTACTCAATTACCCAAGTGAAACACCATCAATAAATGCTATGTTGTCTTTCATTTTTAGTGTAATTTAACTGATATGTTGTAATTCAGATGTTATAACAATGCAGTTTGGTTACTATTTTGTTTTTTGGGTATATGTTGACTTTAATTGTCAAATTAAGTTATTCCAGAAACAATATACTATTAATGCGATTGCAAACTAAAAACCGTAAACAAGTAAAGCAAAAATGTAAAATCCAACTATTTCATTAGCCTTCATCATCCCAAAAGATTTACATCTTCATTACATAAACCACTAAAAATAACAAGTGAACTTTTTGATGGGATACTTGAGGTCCTTAGGGGGACGCACATACCAATGTTTCCTCTTATTGCAGCTGCTTACCTTTGCCGCAAGAAGACCGAGTACAACATTTGTAACCATTTTACTTGGTTTTGGACTTTTATTACAAAGGGTGCTAACAGGTTGTGCATGTGAAGCATCAACCTCTTTTCCTTTAGAATTGGTATCTGAAAATACAACAAAAACACAAGTACATGATTTTAGCCATCACTACTATCCTAGTTTCCAATCAGTATGTCAATGAAACAAATATAGAAAACGTAACATACCTTTGATCACTTCCTCTTCTTTGGCAAATCTGCATAAATCTTCAAACATCTCATCAGAAATTTCATCACTTTCTAACCAACTATAACCATATTTTGCCTTCACCTACTCTACCATCTGATCTGTCACTTGTGCCTTACTAAGCTCCATGTCTGCCGTTAGTTGGATTTTTTTCGGTTTTTCTTTTTGGAATAACTATGGGTATGATACATCATCGGGAGTTACTAAAATATCAATGGTTAGTTGTGGGTTTATTGGTTCCCGCGAACTAATTAAAGCGTATCTGAAAAGTTTTGGTCAATTTGCATAGTTAAAAACAAAATTAGAACACGGTTGGTCCCTGAAATTGAATGTAGGGTTAGATATTAACCATACCCTAGTTGCAAATGTGGTTGGACTATATTGCCCTTGGAAAATGAACCAAAACTGAGTGTTGACCTCACCATTTCTGGTCAAGGGACGCATTCGGCCTCAAAATCCATACTTTTGGACGCCAGGCGATGATTTTTAAAAGTTAAGGGCCATGACGATGTTTTGTGGAAAGTTTCGGGACCAACGATGTATTTTACTCTTTGAATTATTTGAAAAATTGTATTAACTATCAAAGTCCTTACTTTGACTATAAGTTTGTAATAGTCAACTTCATTACTTTTTTCTTTCTAGAAAGACAAATTTAAACACTATCATTAGTTGTACATAGGGCATGTTTGGCAACAAGCGGTAGAGAGCGTTTAGGAGCGGTAAGCGACAAGCGGTAAGCGGTAGAGATTGAAAATCTTGTTTGGCAACAAAGCGGTAAGAGTTTGCATAGGGTCTAACTGCTTCCAAATAAAAAGCTTGATCAGAAAGCGTTCTAGGATATTTGGCAGCATTCTATTTCTTAATTTACCTATATGCCCTCAACATAACGTTCACAAACCCACGTATCTTTAATGGGCTGAATATCCATCCCTCATACAAAACCCTAATCACCCTTATTGATCGATCTACATTCCACGTACTGTCATCTGTGTAGCGCCAAGTTCTTTTTAGCATCTCCATTCCACTGTCAAACACTTGTGATCACAAGTAAGTACCTCCATGATTCAATGATGCCTCTTAATATTATATTTCAATTTGTATAAATGTTTTGCTTGAATTTGTGTTATAGTTATGTGTTTCCATCTGGTACTACTTGCTAGGATGCTTGACGCAATCATATTGAAAACACAAAATGAGAACTTAATTTCATATTTGAAAACTAATTAATCTAACATTGTGAGAGCGTGCATTCTCCATGCACCAACAATGAAAAAATAAGCATGCTACGAATTCCAACATTAGATAGCTTTTCTATTTTATGTGCTTTTTTTTACTGTTTCTTTTCATTTGGTTAGTTTATGTTTTTCACATGGTTAATGCTATATTTGAATATTAGAACTCGTTTTATACTTGGATTCAGATGCTATCGTAGATCTCCATATATATGAGAAACTTTTATGTTTGTGTATGACTTATTTGAACAAACTATGAGATTTAATAATTAATGTTTTATTTTTACTCATATGTATACAGTTTTGTATAGGTTAACATAATCAACATGGATATTGAAATGGATACCGAAAGAAGAAATAGAAAAAGGAAACATGGTTGTGTACATTTTCTTATGGACTCATTGTACTCATGTGATGTAGTTTCCGACTACTATTACAAATATATGCATAAGGAACCATGCATGACATCATCTCAAACGGGAGAAGCTTGGATGAGTGAAGTATTAAATGGTAACCCTATCCGATCTGTTAATGCTTTTAGAATGCATCCAAACGTATTTTTAAAACTATGCGGGGAACTGGAAGCAAGTTACGGGTTAAAGTCTAGTGATAAAATGATGGTTGTCGAGAAGTTGGGAATATTTGTGTATACACTTGCGTTAGGGGTGTCTAATAGGGATGTTGGTGAGCGCTTTCAACGTTCAGGAGAAACTATCAGTAGAGTATTTCATGAAGTTCTAGAGGCAATAACTGGTAGATCTAAAGGCTTTCATGGTCTAGCCCGTGAGATGATAAATCCGAAGGATCCAACCTTTCAGTTAACACCACATCAAATCATGAATGATAAAAGATATATGCCGTACTTCAAGGTATTGAATTACTTTTTTGGTTATATAAATTTTTATTACTAATACTATATATTAATATTTTCTTAAAAACAATTATTTAGGATTGCATTGGCTGTATTGATGGTACGCATATTGGGGCATGCATCCCAGAGACCGAGCAACTGCCTTATATTGGTAGAAAAGGGATACCTACTTTCAATGTGATGGCAGTATGTGACTTTGATTTATGTTTTACCTTTATATCAGTTGGATGGGAGGGTTCAGCACATGACACACGTGTTTTCCTCGATGCCATTAACAATCGAGCTATGAACTTTCCAAACCCGACAGAAGGTAATTTTATATGCATGTGTTATTATACCAAACTTTCATGATAAATTGCGAGCGACTTATTTTAAAGTTTTACCAGGTAAATATTATTTAGTTGATAAAGGATATCCTTTTAGAAAGGGATATTTGGTTCCATATCCAAAGACAAGATATCATAAATCGCAATTTGAAAATGTTCCGCCTAAGAACATGCAAGAATCTTTCAATCGTCTCATTCATCTCTACGAAGTGCTATTGAGAGATCATTTGGAATTTTGAAGAAACGATGGAAAATACTCATGAGAATGCCTAAATATAGTTTGGAAACTCAACATGATATAATTATCGCTGCATTTGCTTTGCATAACTACATTCATAAAAATGACAAGGAAGACATGGTGTTTACTACGTTCGAACAACATCCAGATTACATGGGATGTGGTGAACTTCGTGATGTTCGTGGCTCGGTTACAAATAATGAAGGTACTTCTCGTGGAACGTCTAATGAGATGAAAAAAATTCGTAATGATATTGCCACATCAATATGGAACGCACGTCGCAGATAAGTTATATAGTTAGCGTATCATGGTGTTTATGTAATATCAAGCATGTAAAAGTAATAAATACCTTAGAAATAATAACTTTAGTATTTGTTCAATAATTTTTGTTTTAATCTGTATATGCCCTTTTTCGTAATTTTACTCTTTATAATTACAGCTACTGCTACGTAACCAAACACATTCTTTAAAAAAACAGCTACTGCTTACTGCTCCTGCTTACTGCTACTGTTACTGCTTACTGCTACTGCTACTGCTACTTGTCGCCAAACATACCCATAGAAATAGCTATTTGTACATATACATACCGTTTGGATGTGCTAATGTTTTATACCCGGAGTTATGGAAACAAGCTTTTACATTACAAAAGTAACACAAATGAATATATAACACCTCCCCGCAGCTGCCGATGGCCACCAAAATCTTTTTTTCTTTTTCTTGCCGGGACTACAACATATAGCACTTTGTTGCAAAACAGTCAAGTCAAATTGGGTCATAGGTCAAAACATGTTATTGGTCAAATGGGTCAGTTTGTACTAATCAAACATTTGACCCGGTTGACCAAGTTTTTCAAACATGATCCGTGACCCGTTTGACCCGCAATTGGTTCCTATATTCCTACCTCATAAAATGTATTTACCAAAATGAACTTTTTAAGGCTGCAAGTTTATTTACCGCCATTAAATACCTTAAAAACAAACATGTGAGCCAAACGTGTTGTGTTTAACTACATAAACTAAGACGGGAAGGTATCTATATCTCTCCAAGACAAAGATACCAATCTTGTCTGTTTCTTAAATAGTTAAATCCAACAAACACACACTTAAAAAAACACCCACTTATAAAATAAAAAAATAGTACATCTTCACATTTTTTGTGTCATCTATAATATAATATCCCATTTGTCATTCTCTGTAACAAAAAATAAGAATGGCTACCAATTTATCAACCCTTCAATTTCCCTCTTCATATCTTCAAACCCACACCAAATTCAACCTTAAATCACCTTCATTTCATAAATTCAATGGTGGGTCATCACTCTTTATTAGCATTGTTTCATAAAGGTGGTGTTTGGGTTTTAGCTTATTTATCTGCCTTATGGGCTTATTTGAATATGGAAAAGCCGATAAGCTCACTCTTTGGAGCTTATGGCGTTATCATCTTCAGCTTATTGGCTAAGGCCAATAAGCTCAAGTTAATAAGCTCTAAAGAGTGGGCTTATGGCTTTTCCCATATTCAAATAAGCCCATAAGCCAGATAAATAAGCTAATCCAAACACCCCCAAAAACTCAATTTTATATGTTATTGCTAGAAAGACTCAATCTTTATTGTGTTTTGCAACTTAAAATTTGATTTTGGAACATGGGTATTTTTTGGTTTTTGTTAAAGTTTAGTTTCTTAGTATGATATGGAATTTTGTTTGAGTTTTGCTACTGGAAATTTGACTATGGAACATGGGTATGTTTTTGTTTCTATTAAAGTTGCATTTGTTTGTATAATAGTATGTAATTTTGTGTGTAGGGGTTTCAAGGAGTTGTGGGATTAAATGTTCGAGTTCGAATGGGAGGAAGCCGAATTCTAGTGAGGAAAAAAGTGGAAAGAGTTTAGAGATGTCACAGGAAGAGAAAAGGCGAGCTGAGTTGTCGGCTCGAATTGCTTCTGGGGCGTTTACGGTTGAAAAGCCTAGGTAATTTAGATTTTTGGGGTGTTTGGATTTGTGTTCAAAGTGGTTATTGCCTTTTTTAAGTTATGATAACAAGTTTGGTAGAGTGATTATATTAGTGTAATTGGAATTGGATAAATGTTATGATATTATAAACTTTTTAATGATTATTTAGGCGTAAAACAGTTGGAACTGAATTATGGTTTAGCGCCGTAAAAAGAGTGACTATTGAGATATATGTAGTACGGTTAGAATAATCATGATTGGAGTATTGGACAATGGAGTAATGGAAAGAAAGCTAATTATTAAGAATGATATGCCGAAATCCTTTACTTAAAGTGTTCAGTTCTTTAACCATTGCATTGTGAAAGCACATCCAAAAACCATCTAATTTAAAGTTTTTTGGTTTGGTAGAGGTCTAGAGGAGCATTGAATTCTTTGTCAAAAATAGAAAAGGGAAAACGATTAGCCAATGGGAGGATGATGTACTACCTCTTTACAAACAAGAGACCTTTTGAATCTTTTGGTCACATTATTTATTTATCGAAGTCATAATTGCGATGGATTCCATAAGGTTTGTAGAAAAGAATAAAATTGCATGAAGATTATGAAAAATAGAGCAAATGTGAGTATGAAACAATCTTGGTGTTACATTTATGTTACATCTATTCTAAATATGATTAGGCCGTTGGAAGTCAAAGGGTAGCTATATTAATATGACTAATTTGATTTTCATTGTTTATTCGGGTTGTGCCTCAGTTATCTACTTTAATGTCCCAGTCCGAACTAATTCGCCTTGTGATTTTATAGTTTCCATGAAAATTTATGACTTTCAGTAAATATTTACAATGCCATTGAAATTGACAAAATAGATCAAACGAGCAGACTATAATCATAGTTCCAAATAATGGTTAGCGATTGACCAAGATGAAATTTTGTGCTAAGAACTAAACGGAAAAGCCAATGTTAACATCAACAAGTATTGCAATGTGGTGTGATGCGTCAATAAATAGTTGTCTGCATATCGTAATACCCGCAAATTCTTCATTTTATGATTTTTAATGGTTATTCTTCTTTTTTCATGGAAAGCAGTATTGGATCAATGTTGGTGAGTAGTTTGACCAAATTGGGCATGCCTTCGGGTTTTCTTGAACCTTTATCAAAATTGATAAATTCTGGCGAAAGTTATCCAAAGATTCCAGAGGCTAAAGGAGCAATTAGTGCTATTCGTAGTGAGGCATTTTTCATCCCCTTGTATGAGCTTTTTCTTACATATGGTGGAATTTTCAGGTTGACGTTTGGTCCCAAGGTTTGACTCTTCATTTTCTTGCTCCTTTCGCCATACAGTAAAAGACAGGTAGAAAAGTGAGCAGTTCAGGCACAGTGGGTAACGGGTCATACAGTAAAAGTGTTCAACCCTAAATACTTTTTGTCCAATAGTTTTATTATATTATTTCGGTCATAATCTAACTTTATTTTCGAACAAAGTGACTTAGGGGATGGTCGACTTGTTCCTTAGTAGCTTTTATTTATTTGACCCGTTTGACCCTTTAGAAATAAAATATAACCTGAATTGACTCATGCATGTGTAAATGGGCCGAAATTACCATCTATAGTTAAGATGTGCATATGTTAATTGAACTGACTTCTGTTGCAGTCTTTTCTGATAGTGTCTGATCCCAACATTGCCAAACACATATTGAAAGACAATGCAAAGGCGTATTCAAAAGTAAGCATTTGTGGTTCTGTTTTTATTTCTTCGTATGTTTCTGGCATACATAGGCCGGTCTATTTTGTTGATAAAAAGAAAAGCAAGCAGGTGATTTATAATCTTAACTTATTTAAACTTGATAATAGGGTATATTGGCCGAAATTCTAGAATTTGTAATGGGTACGGGACTAATTCCAGCTGATGGGGAGGTCTGGCGAGTTAGACGACGGGTTATAGTCCCATCATTACATCTGAAGGTATGACAGTCTCGTATTTTTATTGTTACTCATGACATATATAGCTTAACATTTCCTCCTTTGATATTCTATCATAGACATTACTTCATATCTAATTTTTGTTATATGTAGTATGTAGCAACGATGATTGACTTGTTTGGAGAAGCTACTGATCGCCTATGCAAAAAACTTGATGCTGCTGCATACAATGGCGAGGATG
Organism: Artemisia annua; assembly: GCA_014162995.1. Taxonomy (NCBI): domain Eukaryota; kingdom Viridiplantae; phylum Streptophyta; class Magnoliopsida; order Asterales; family Asteraceae; genus Artemisia; species Artemisia annua. The sequence goes on along the minus strand of LBNU01020914.1, from coordinate 15,088 downwards.
TGGAAATGGAATCACTTTTTTCACGTTTGACGTTAGATATTATCGGGAAAGCAGTATTTAATTACGACTTTGATTCGTTAACAACGGATAATGGGATTGTGGAGGTATGTTAAAGTCTCAGTCTGGTAGATACGCACGATACTCCCTTAGTATTTTATTTTCTTTTTTCTAATGTCATGTGATTGTCTTAGACCAGGCAGTATACACGGTTTTGAGAGAAGCAGAAGATCGAAGCATCTCACCTATTCCGACGTGGGAGATTCCGATATGGAAAGATATCTCACCTAGGCAGAAGAAGGTCAATGGAGCCCTTAAGCTAATCAACACGACATTGGATGATCTCATCGCAATATGCAAGGTGAAGCTTTTATACTATTTAAGTTTTAGTTTAAATGGGCTTGGGTCAAAACGGGTAAAATATTGGAAAACGAATGTGTGGAGTGGGTTCTTTTCCTGCCAACACTTGTTCCTTATTTTTTGTTTTTTCAGATAGTTAGCAATTCAGGAGGTTGCAAACATTTGAATATACTAGGGGCGACCATTTAACCGTTTGACTACTTCTCTGTTTAGCTGTTCTATATAATGTTAACCATTAGCTTATTTTTAAATTAGAGGGTTTCAAATTCCCTGCTACAAAATTTGAACTTCGTTAACCAAGTATAATATCTGTCCCATGAATTACGACATTTGACTGGCTACGATTGTAGATGTGTTCACTTATTAATCAATTGTCATATAACGACACAAGAACGGAATAATTTGGATCCAAGTCAGTTTCATGCTTTTATTATTATGGAGCTAATACAACTTTCGTAATCATATTTGGCACTAATTGTTTATAAGTTGACCCGTTACAAACCCATGCGACCTGCCCATTTCTCCATAACTTAATCATGCCGTTTATATGCATGCAGAGGCTGGTTGACGAAGAAGATGTAGATTTCAATGAGGAATACCTGAATGAAAATGATCCAAGTATTCTCCATTTTCTGTTGGCATCAGGAGACAATGTACGAGGCTGATATTTATTGTGTCTTGATGGTTATTTTGATAAGATTATTATACCTCATATATATTTGTCATGTGTAGGTGTCGAGCAAGCAACTCCGTGATGATCTGATGACAATGCTTATTGCAGGACATGAGACAACTGCTGCAGTATTGACATGGACCTTTTATCTTCTTTCCAAGGTACCTCAATACCACTTCTGCCTATGCATTTACTCACTATATAAATATATAACAATTAATAAGGTAATAATGTGTGGGACAAGTCTTATACCAATCTTTAAGATGTCATCTGTACTTTGATTATGTTGCAGGAACCCAGTGTCATGTCCAAGCTTCAAAACGAGGTTAGTTGAAAAATAGATTTATAATCCACTCCCCTTCCCTGGTGGATATACATATAGATCTGCAACTTATTTTAAGTGACAATAGATCAATATGAAAATTTCAGAATGACGTGCTTGTCAGGTTGATGCGATTCTAGGTGATAGGTTTCCAACTATTGAAGACATGAAGAAACTTAAATATACAACTCGAGTGATCAATGAAGTAAGAAATAACCATCTTTATGTTTCTAAGGCGGTATAATGCATGCTCAATGTTATTCATTCTATCATTTGCAGTCTTTGAGGCTTTACCCACAACCACCTGTTTTGATACGTCGGTCCATTGAAGATGACGTCCTTGACAAATATCCAATAAAAAGGTCCATAATTATGTTTTGAAATATCAAGTTATATTACTTTGTTCATTATTCATGCGACTATCCGCTATTAGATTTATGAAAACATAACAAAAAGTTATGGTTTATTAAAAAGAATTGACCTGCTGTAGATAAACCGTTATTTGAACTTGGAGTTTGTAGTCCTCAGTTCAATTTTCTCTTTCTCCTGTTCTCCTGTATCAGAAACTGTAATCTCCACCAATATCGGGATCAAAAGTTCTATGAAAGAGGACCGAAACTAACAGTCGAATCACAATTCTGCTTTATAGGAGTAAATATGACTATATTTATGATGTTATACTTGATGTTAACTAGTACAATATTTGTAAATTTTGCCATCTTTTCTGTTTGGCACCGTGTCACACTTTTTGAGCTCATATCATATCATTAAATTATTTGAGCTATTATTTGTTTGTTGATAGGGGTGAAGACTTGTTCATATCTGTTTGGAATCTTCATCGCTCTCCTACCCATTGGGCGGATGCAGAAACGTTTAATCCCGAAAGATGGCCTTTAGACGGACCGAACCCCAATGAAACAAACCAAAACTTCAGGTACTCTTTTCATCATAAATAGCTAAACTTTTAAATTGATGTTTTTTAAGAAGATAACTGTATTTATGAACACTGAACTGTAATGATTTTTACTCTTGCATGCCTGACAAAACAAGATTACTATCATATAGTTACCATGTTTCTGTCTAATTGTCATCCAAGATTTTAAGTTTAGTTCTAGATTAGTGCACAGTATTTCGTTTATTGGTTAAAACATAGACTGTTAGCTTATAAAAATATGAGTCTAATCATGCACTTTGCAAATTCTGTTCTTAAGGTGGTGATGACCTTATTAAATGCTTGAAATATCTTTATTTTTAGATAATGAAGTCATTCAAATTTTATTGAACCATTTCAGTTACTTGCCTTTTGGTGGCGGACCAAGGAAATGTGTTGGTGACATGTTTGCTTCGTTTGAGGTAATTGTTGTGTATCTATTCCTGAAAAGTAATCATTATGATTTTAAAGTTCTGACGTGGGTAAGCGAAACTAAACTCTTCAAGTATAATAATACTCGCAGGCAATAGTTGCAGTCGCGATGCTTGTTCGTAGATTCAACTTTCAGATGGCACTAGGAGCTCCGCCTGTAAGTAACTTTTCTATTGTTCATTTATTTTTATTTTTATCGGTGAGAAATTCAATGCTACAAATGGGTCATGTCATTGTAAGATGTAAAGTTTGACATTGAGGTTAGAAGGGATAGTCTTGGATAAGTAACGTGTAAATTTTATTACAAAGTTGACACCAGGACCAAAAAGGAAAAAGAAATAGGTGGTAAACGAGACTTAAGGGTGAAACCAAAAGCAACATGCAACATTACTTAATTGCGGCCAGAAGTTATGGTTTTGAATTAGGAAACAATGCAACAATAATTTTTAGAGTTATTTGGTAATTGTGAGCGTGCCCAAGTTATCTCTTGGACCTCGTGAGCAGATGAATATAAAGTGGCAAGATGGGTGGGCGGGTTGTGGAAACTGGCTAAAATGGGTCACATTATAGTGTGACCCATTTGACCCGGTTGAGATGGATTACAAACTCAAATTAACCAATGCATAAGTTTATGTAGACCTTACCGAAGCAAGAAACTGCTTTTTCCAGGTGAAAATGACAACAGGAGCGACGATACACACAACTGAAGGTCTAAACATGACAGTAACACGAAGAATGAAGCCGCCAATTGTTCCTACCCTAGAGACACAAAGTTTGGGAAACACAGAATCCCCCATAACCATTCCTGAAGCTGATCCAGTAGTCAATTAACAAAAATGTTTTCCCAGTCTCATTCTTTCTCATTATGGTATATGATACAATACAGCAAGAAGAAAAAGAAAAAGATACAATACATGATGCTAGTGTCTGATCAATTGCAGTTTCATAGCTCCGCGGAAATGGAGTCCGTTAGTACATATTGCAGTAGATTGGTTTTCTTGTAACGGGTGACTGGAGATTCCTGTTTTTATAGTTTATGTGTGCACTACAATATATGTAGCAATTTATCCCCAATTGTTTTATAACACGTAGAGGGTTATTTACATGCTCTTAGACACTGGTGACAAATTTAATGTTTAAGTTCGGTTGTATGCATTCTTCCCTTAGATGCTACGATAGTATGTTCACTTTGCAAGTCTAACCCGACTTTGTGAACTGATGTTGATTTGGTATAACAATTTCCTTATTTACTACTCTACGAGTATGTGGAGAGGAACCACAGACGGGGTGGGGGTGCGGGTATCTAACTCCACATACTAGTTGGAGCCGAGTATGCAGGAGATGCAGATGAAAACGTAAAGGCCAAAAGCGCAAGTCATATAAAGAGAAAGGCATGCATAGACCAAGGCAAAATAACATTAGATAATACCCATGTGGGAGCCTGATTCAACGCCCAAGTTCGTGAAGATTCGGGTTAAGTGATGACTGATGAACCACACTTCAAGGGAGGGTCTATGTTGCTCCGCATACTGGTCGAAGCCAAGTACACATGAGATTAACATCAAAAGATCGTGATGCTGGTTGTATAAGCTGGTTAAATGATATGAGTGTGTGAAAGAAAACACACACTATAACAAAAAGCAATTCAGGGCCGTCGGATTATAAGCAACTAATTAACAAAAAGCACGCGCAACCATAGAACAGAACAGATAACAGGCAGTTGGATAGACTGAAAGGACGCTGAATTTGCCGCCATACCAAAAATTATTCAGCACAATGTATAATATTCAGTGGCACTTTTTAAGATTGCTAAAAGTGAGATGAACTATATAATTATATATGTAATAGAGCAGACTAATAGAAAGCTAAAACTGAGCACAATATATGTAATAGAGCAGACTCATTGAAAGCTAAAACTGAGCACAATCAATCAATCAAACAAACGTGCTTAGTAAAAAGAAGCTAAATAATACTCCTACGATACCATAAATTCATAAAATGAGTTCCTAAATCACAGTATATGCATATGCATTAGAATACAACTAGAAAGCATAAGCAAACTATGACTTGAAAGTGACATTAATCAATATAATTAACCATCATTATAATCATTGCTTTCACAGTGAATCACTATCATTCAGAAGATGATGGGTCATCTGATAACTTCATGCCGGATGGATAAACTAAACCTTTAGCTTCCAAACGGGAAAGAACCTGTCAACCAGAAAATAACAATGAGAAGAGAACAGTAGGGGTTGGTTGAGTACTTTAATGGTCCTATTCATATTGCCATAAGGTAGTTTCCTGTGCTATAATGAAAGACTGAAGTCTGAGTGCATCCAAGTTGCAGTGAAACTTGGAATGGCAGAGATGAATTTGAAAATTCTGCTGTAACATTCTTAAAGGTTATTCAACCTATCATTCAATTTCTAACCTGGAACATTGAATGACTATTACATTCACTTCAGGAGATGGCTCTGTATCTTGGTATATAAGTAAGCTATAACTGTACTATTTCTAAATATTCCTTTAGTAGGCCTATGTTAGGTAACTACAGGGTACTTTGGAATAGTATAGCTTATGGGTTATTTGTACACCATAAAGTGAGTTTCCTCTTGAGAAGGGTAAGTGAATGGGTGTGGCAGTGTATGAAACTAGGAATTGTGAGGAGTGAAAGATGAACCTACATGGTCCTAGTTATACTACTTATACATTGCTAAGGAGGTTAGGATGGTCCTCCCTCAAGGTATGTGTTCCCATCTATGTGAAGCCATTCTTGAGATGGAAATGTAGCATAGATGGTATAGCTCTTGACGTGGAGGGGTTATGGGTTCCCAATGATGCCTGACTCCTACCCTACTTTGGCCATTGTGGTTGCAGGTTGAATGGCTTTTGTGGGGTGGAGTTGGGAAATGTAGTTGGATGGTATTTGGTGCTTATAAGGTGAAAAAGATACAGGACTGATGTAGGTGCCTGTACCTAGATTGAAGATGTATTGGCAGTGGCCAAATGAGTATTCATTTCATGTTTTACAAAGCTGAATGGTAGATAGTATGGTTGAGTCTGTATTCCTAATATAGAAGTATAGGCATGTCTATGTCTATACTCTATACTCATATTGTATTATTGTTTGTGAAGTAATAATATATGTTAACCTTTTGCACCAAAAAAAAAAACAATGAGAAGAGAACCTAGATGACAACTGTGAACTGCTAATTGCTTCAGTTAGTTATGCCTGAGGCTAACTGAAAAGAGAACTTGCTTGCAATCAAGCTCCTAATGAACAAGTGAGACTTTATCAAGATGACATATTTGGACAAATACTCATACTCTTAAATGCATCTTAGACCAAGTATTGCAGCCGGAAATCATGATGATTGGTTTTGTGTTATGATTACTAGGGTTAAATTAACCGGATTTGATATGAATAAATAGGTGACAAGTTATTGCATATGGTTTCGGTTTTAGGCAAATCTCATTAATCACTTCCAAAACATACAAAACAAGCTTTAAGACACAAACCATCAAAATAAACAGGAAGTTGTACCTTTAAGCAATGCTTCCCAATCTTAAGCTCCTTGACGTGGAGAAGGCTTAATACAAAACCTTTGAGCATCTCTTCTTCTGCTTTTGTATGCGTTGTTTCAAATTCCCCATGCTTCCAATAATCTAACTTAGCTTTAACTAAAGAAGACACATCATGCAACAAGAACTTCCACAAAGACAATATATACCGGATTTCAAGCGACTCAATATAAGGAGCATTTATTTCAATGATATCTCTACCTAAGTTATGGACGTATCCACCGAAAACCAAGTTCTTAACGCTCTTTGAAGTAATATCTATCTGCCTAAAACCAAAGCATTCATTAAACTCCAAAGTTTCTAAAAGAGGACATCCTGATAATATATTTTGAATTGATTCTTCATCTAATTCAACCTCTGAAATAGACAAACTCTTGAGTTTACTCCAACTAATGGCAACGGACGTTTTTAATAAGCAGAATTGCAATTTCAAATGATTAAAACATGAACTCATGTAGAAAAACTGATCAAACTGAAACCTAGTACTACGCCTCATATAAAAGTAAAAGGATAAATCAAACTCTTTCACGTTACGAGTAATAGCATAACGAATACAAGTGTTGATTTGGGATTTGAACCGACGATCGTAATACATTTGCACTTGTAATTTGTTGAGGTTCAACTGACCACATTGACTTAGGGTTTTTTCAATGTGTGGAAAGAATTCGACGATCCTATTCCCATGATCATCTTTATTAATAAAAATAAGATTATGAACATGAGTCCAAAGATGTTGCCATCGTTTCGAGAGGGTGCCTGTCCTAATAGCCTCTTTTGTGGAGTCTAAACGAGAAATTATTTCAACAAGTAAGCAATCTGGCAACAAACTTATTCGATCTTTTTCTTGACTTCTGATTCCAGCTTCTTCAGATTTAATACGTCTTTTATGGAGTTTTTCTCTTTTATTGGTCATCTTGGATGATTTGGTACACAAAAAACACAGATCGTCAAGCACTTTTATTAACCATAAAGAGTGAACGTAAGTTTGGCTTTTCACCATCAATTAATTAAGAAAATTATATGATAGTCCTACAAGAAGATTAGCGTATAATTTGCACCTTATAAGTTATAAACGTGATAAAGGTCTTTGAAAAATGCAAAGATTGAGAGGGTGTTTTGTTTGGCGAGTTTTATAATTAGAAAAATCATCTATATATATAAACTAGGGTTTTGGTCATTAAATAACAATAAAATTTTCAAATGTACCGATTTGGTACGTGAACTCTGAAAATTGTATAAATTTAACGAACTTTCATAAGGTGTTCCAATCTGCATATTTTGATGACGTATCACATCTTATAGTCTAACACGTGGCACCATTTATAACGTGACACGTCATCAAAATATGCTAATTGAAACACTTTATAAAAGTTTATTACATTTACACAATTATTTCCGAGTTAACGTACTAAAACGAGAGAATGGATAAAGTTAGCTGCTATCGTATGACCAAAGCTTTAAAAACCACAGACATAAGCCCACTAAATACATGAATTTGACTTCAAATGAAAAGTGATTATATCATGAAAAGCTTATGAAATAAATTTTACAAGATAAGGCAAGGGTAAAATATATATTTATATATATATATATATATATATATATATATATATATATTTTTAGAAAGGCTTGTTAGTTATTAGTAGTTCATGTAGCAGTGACATCCAATTGGGCAGTATGCTGACCTTGAACTCCGCCTGAAGGGGTAAAAGTCTCGGGTGGGACTCGAACTTGAGACCTCCCCTAGCCAAACCTCCCCTCCCCAAGCCTCTAAGAAATCTTGGTGGCCAACTGAGCTAGCCCAGTTGGTTGCAAGGGTAAAATAAATTGAAGGAGAAATATCAAATAAATCAAAATAAAAATAAAAATTGTGTCCACTAAGATTTTTCTGTGCATTAAATAGTTTTTATTTCATACAACAATCAAAATTTAATAAACTTTTATACAAGTTTATGTATCTCAACTTACATGCGTTATGAAAAGTTCTAAGAATTTTTCGAAATCTTTCTTTCTCGACCCATACCCATTGTAGGCTTGTCAAAAAGAAAAAAATCCATTTGCTTTTGGTCTCTTATTAGATAGGTTTTACATAATTTTTAGATAGGTCTTATCATTTTCTCGCCATTACTTCCCTTCTTTCTTTCATTTTTATAACGAACGCCTTATAAGACATAACCACAAATGTATAACTGGATAGTAGATGTGCCGACTCATTTGGTATAATTTGCTATCGAACACGTACAGTGTTCAACTTTGATAACAAAATGTTATAATTAACATATTGATAAATTACAAAATAACAAATGTGTACACAAAAGTGTTTGTGGGCTACCAAATTTCACAAGGTATTTCAATCGGAACTCGTTTATGTTAGATTCGACTCAAAATGTTGGTATTGAGTACTTGACTAAAATTTATCAGCCAAACAATTTAACGTGCTAATTTATACAAGTTTATAGTTCAAAAAATAAAACCCAAAGTTTATGCAAGAATAATTGATTAACATGTTGCTTTTCAAACTGATCAACTTAATGGGGATGCTCTTTATTGGAAAGACATCAAATGGTTTCTTGTAGCTAAATGATAAAGTAACATTGGATTTGCTGGGAGAAAATGTAAGAAATGTGACATGTTATATTAAGGTCTTTTGACATCNGAACTCATGTAGAAAAACTGATCAAACTGAAACCTAGTACTACGCCCCATATAAAAGTAAAAGGATAAATCAAACTCTTTCACGTTACGAGTAATAGCATAACGAATACAAGTGTTGATTTGGGATTTGAACAGACGATCGTAATACATTTGCACTTGTAATTTGTTGAGGTTCAACTGACCACATTGACTTAGGGTTTTCTCAATGTGTGGAAAGAATGCGACGATCCTATTCCCATGATCATCTTTATTAATAAAAATAAGATTATGAACATGAGTCCAAAGATGTTGCCATCGTTTCGAGAGGGTGCCTGTCCTAATAGCCTCTTTTGTGGAGTCTAAACGAGAAATTATTTCAACAAGTAAGCAATCTGGCAACAAACTTATTCGATCTTTTTCTTGACTTTTGATTCCAGCTTCTTCAGATTTAATTCGTCTTTTACCGAGTTTTTCGGATTTACTTCGTGTTTTTTTGGTCATCTTGGATGATTTGGTATGCCAAAAACACAGATCGTCAAGCACTTTTATTAACCATAAAGAGTGAACGTAAGTTTGGCTTTTCACCATCAACTTAATTAAGAAAATTATATGATAGTCCTACAAGAAGATTAGCGTATAATTTGCACCTTATAAGTTATAAACGTGATAAAGGTCTTTGAAAAATGCAAAGATTGAGAGGGTGTTTTGTTTGGCGAGTTTTATAATTAGAAAAATCATTAGATATATAAACTAGGGTTAACAATAAATTTTTTCAAATGTACCGATTTGGTACGTGAACTCTGAAAATTGTATAAATTTAACGAACTTTCATAAGGTGTTCCAATCTGCATATTTTGATGACGTATCACATCTTATAGTCTAACACGTGGCACCATTTATAACGTGACACGTCATCAAAATATGCTAATTGAATCACTTTATAAAAGTTTATTACATTTACACAATTATTTCAGAGTTAACGTACTAAAACGAGAGAATGGATAAATTTAGCTGCTAACGTATGACCAAAGCTTTAAAAACCACAGACATAAGCCCACTAAATACATGAATTTGACTTCAAATGAAAAGTGATTATATCATAAAAAGCTTATGAAATAAATTTTACAAGATAAGGCAAGGGTAAAATATATATTTATACATATACATATATATACATATATATATATATATATATACATATACATATATATATATATATATATATATATATATATATATATATATATATATATATATATATATATATATATATATATATATATATATATATATATATATATATATATATATATATATATATATATATATATATATATATATATATATATATATATATATATATATATATATGTATATATATATATATATGTATATATATATATATATATATGTATATATATATATATATATATATATATATATATATATATATATATATATATATATATATATATATATATATATATATATACATATATATATACAATTTATCAATAACTTGCCTATTACAAAATTTTGGTCAAATTGAATAAGAAGAAAAAAAATACAGATCTACCCCGTAATTATTTATAAAAACCCTAGCACTCTCCCACCCTCCTCCCTCTCTCTAGCGCCGCCGGCCATCACCGGCGGCACCACCAGACCGCACAGGCCACCGCTTCTGTCCACCGCCGCAAGCCGTCTTTCACTGTCACCGTTTGAAGACTAAAGACAAAATAGTTTGCTTTTTTTTTCGATGATTAAATATCGGATCTGATTTTTTCGATGATCAAAAACGTTGTCTTCCCATACTTCGAATCAATCAATGCTCTTCTGATCAGTGGGGTTTCTTTCTTTTTTTTTTTTTTTTTTTTTTTTTTATTTAATTTTTTTTTTATTTTTTTTATGATTATGATCTAAAAAAATTAAGTTTTCGATTATCAAAGATTGGATCTGATTTACTTTTAT
>LBNU01020913.1:28291-47953 GCA_014162995.1 Artemisia annua | reverse complement strand
GTGTTCTGACAGAAAGTTTAAGTTAAGTTTCCGGAAAATTTCTTGGAAAACCTTTGTCTCAATTCCTGGGGATTCTGCAGAAAAAATCATTATGACTCGATACAAGCATTTGACTCTAACAAGTACGAATATGTAAACTAATTTCATTGTTATGATTCATGTTCATTCGTTCTATATTAACCGATTTGGATGTCTCTTACACTTAGCTTTTGCGAATTACCTTTATATGTGATTAAGGCGAAGTTAAAAACAAAATAAAGCATTTTCACAATTTAGTTTGAAGCATGAATCAATAGCAAGAAATATAATTTACATACGGAAACAAATACACACAAAGACACATAAAACATGGGTTGCCTCCCAAGAAGCGCTTTCTTTATTAATGAGCCTTGTAGCTAGACTCGAGGCCTTCGGTTCTACGTTTTCCCATACCGCATTTTAAATGCGGTTTTAAAGCTTCTAATCACATTGTCATTCCATATGTATTCCGGTCCTAAGGCCATGCATCCAGAATATTTGATTCGCTTATCGCTTTGATCAACATTACTAACTTCAAACGTTGGGATATTATCAACATCTAAATTCTCAACGTCTTTGAACTTCTCGAACTTATAAGGCATCATGTACTTAACATATCCGGCCTCATGAGAAAATGTGGCAATGCTTTCATCCTTTTCATAGGTCATATTGGATACCTCGATGAAGGGTTTTCCTAAGACTATTTCCCCTAAGTGTGGATCTATAATTCCTCTTACGTCTTCCAAGATCATAAAGTCACATACATATGTGAAATTCCCAACAAAGACGTGTAACCCTTTTGCCCTTCCTACAAAATTGCATAAACGGTTTGGGTTATAGGGATCTTGTCTAGGTTTTATTTTATCGCTCATGATCCAATTGTAGTAAAGCCTAGACATGATGTTTACTGGGGCCTTTAAGTCGACATAAGTATGTTCCCTAAACATGTGACCAATCATGCATGGAATTTTCACATTAAGATAGTTTCCTCTCCTAATCCAAGGGTGCTCTCGATGCTTAGCGGGACAAGGACATTTTGGAAGAAACTTATAGTAGCTTAATTCCTCAAGGGTTAGAGACGAATTTTGAGTTGCCTCTAGTTCATCTCTATACTTAATCTCATTATTTCTGCTAAGTTGGGCGGGTCTCCTTTCTTTACGTATTAGTTCGTTAAGCTCATTAAACGCCCTAATCTCTCTATCCGTTCTATCACGTCGCGAAATATAGTCCATAACTCTCAAAAGTCGCTCATTCCTATTCGGAGTGTTACGATGGCCAAGGCGGCTAGGTCGGGAATACTCTCCTAAGGTGCGGGCTCTAGGAGGTGGGTTTGGTTGAATTAGGTCATTGGGATCAAGAATATTACCACCTTCCATGATGGCGGATGGTAATGGTTACGAACACAAGCACGAAGAAAAAGATAGACTAAAGGGGATCCTAGAAAAATAAAACAAAATCTCACTAGAAAGGAGTCTAGTGAGTAGACCTAATTAAGAATAAAAATTAACCTAAACAATAACTATTCCCCGGCAACGGCACCAAAAACTTGATGCGCGTGGATTGCAACACGCACTACGTTTTACCTCTCGAGGGATCTCGAGAAGCTTGCAATCCCCACCAGGCAGTGTACCTGACCGATGTAGTATAGTGTAGTGGCAAGTACCGGGGGATTGATCATTCTCTCGCAGGGAATAGTGTTCGTTAGGCTAAAGGCTACTCTAATCTAGGTCTAAGGGTGGAGGAAGATTCTTTTTGTATTTTTATATTTTATGAAAGCAGTAAAATCTCTGGTTTTGGAGGATAGGGCGGAATTAGTTGCTAGTCAACTAACCCTGCAAACACAAAGTAAATTAGCCTAGCATGTTGAAAGAAAGACAAGCACAAGCATAAATCACACAACACATAAACATATTGTATGAATAAAGACTTATCTTGGATTAAACATGCAAGTTAGAGGGGTTAGGATACCCTCTAAGGTCTCTAATACACGTTCTAGGGTTTAACCCTAAAGTTCTCCACTCCAAAATTCGACTAAAGTTCCACAAGGTTATATAAAATAAAGAAAAATCGTTCTATATATATAGAAAACGCGGGCTGACGGCGTTAGCCCAATAGGTGACGTCGTCAGCTCGGCGATTAGGGTTTCCAGACGGCCTTCCTTGACGTGGTCAAAATTGCTGGCTCCAGATCTGACGGCCTTGGTTGACGGCGTCACAATTTTGCACTACAAACTCTCTGGCCCGTCACGAGTCTTTTTCCACTTCTGGACTTCACTTGTTCCTGACGGCGTCACCTTGTAGAGTGTGACGGCGTCACCTTCTGTAATCTTCAAGGTCTTTTGAGTTTTTGTTGTTTTCCGCACTTTTTCACTCCGAAAACGCCCGAAAATGTTTCTTTTGTGATTTTCCCTTCAAAAGTACCTAAAATGAGAAAAGAAACGACTTTGGGTGAAATCCAAACCAAAAACATACGAATTAGGACTCAAACCGACCCCTAAAAACGTAACATTTTTCGTCTCATCAGGGTTGTACACTGTTATGTGTGCACAAGCCGTAGTAATCACAAATCAATCAAAATATATTGAAAAAATTGAAATGTTAATACCAGAAACAAGGGAGCTAAGGTGCATCAGTAGGCTAAGCATCAAAGTCTGTGAACTGAGGATCAGGTCGTCTGAATGTCAAGACCGGAAATGAAGGTCGAACACCGATGTAGCTTTCAAGTCTCCTAATCTGCTCGCGACGATACAATCTTTCTTCCACTGTATGAACAAAGTTGCGAATCATCCTTCGTGTATTCGGATTCCACATCGTATTTTCACCTTTGCGTAACCTCTTCTTGTCATCAAGCAATCTTTCAACTAACCCATCACGAACTCGTTTTAGCGTGTCATCACAGAATTTGTGGATCTCATCGAACCTCATATAGCAGAGCTGTTTCTTCTTATTGAGATAGGTGATTCCAAATGATAGTTGTTGTATAAGTGTGTACTGTGACGACTCTTGAATTTCAGGAAACGTGAGTTGTGGTTTGGTAAGGTTGATGTCGTTCTGATAACTTTCAACGCCCAGCTGAAGATCTTCCACTCTTTCTTGAACTATCAATCATCTGATGTAGAGAAGTAGAGACGTGATGAAGTTGTATTGTGTTTCCTTTGGGAAGTTTAGCATTTTTCCTTGAGCCTTTTCCAAATACATATCTTCGATGTCATTCAGGTTGAGATCTGGGAAGTCTACTTCACAAAACTTGTACTGCTTTTCATCCAGTCTCTTGACGATTATTTCGCGCATGAAAGTGTAGTTGAATCTTCGATCTTCCAAGATTTCCATGATAGCAACGATACGAAGCGGATGCTTCACATTCTCACTTGTTGTTAGATGTAGTCTGTAGGTGTAACCGAGTTTACGTTTCTCTGGCCAGTGTTGAATACCAAGAAGAGCTTCCTTGTTGTATGTTACAACTGATTTGCTGAATATTGGAGTTGTCTCTTCAATGTCAGGTAATTCGTATCTAGCAGCTGGAACGGAAATCGTCAGTGAGGATGCATATCGTTCTTTGGATGTCTCATGAGCATGTTGAAGATATCGGAGATCATTGTTGAAGAAGTAGCGGTAAGGGATCTTAGGTTTTTCTGGAAAACCTAGAAGAGGCAATGGTTTTGTCAAGTCGGTGAAGTAAGGTGTCATGTCTTTCTTTTGGGTGTCGATGTTGGATTCAGGGTTCAGCCAGTCGAACGTGCCGGATAAGGCGCAGGCAATATTCTCCATGTGATACTCGAGTTCAACTTTGTTTCCCGATCTTTTCTTAAGAAAGTCAAATGCTTCACAATTGATCCTTTTGAGTTCAGCCTTAGTCAACTTATCAACTTGAAGTCCCGTCATTATACTTTGAGTATACTGCAAAGTATTTCCATGCAGTGGTTCATCGGCTTCAAGTGGAGGATGTGACTTGATCATTTCAGTCAACCAATCAGGTTTCGGAGCTTCTTCGACATCTAGCCAGGAGAATGGTGTAGACTTCTTCTTCTTCTTTTTAGACTTTGTAGACTTTCCTTTCTCTTTGGTCTTCGATGTTGGTGATGGTCCAGCTTGAAATTCAGGAATGTGTGATTCATGAATGGATGATGCGGGTTCTTCCTGAGTGTCAACTGGTTGAAGCATGAAAGGTTCATCTGATTGTGTTGGGCCGGATCCTGAGGCTGGTGCATGTTGTTTTGTTGGTGGAGCCTTGGAAGATTTATGTGGCTTTCGTGAAGATGACGGTTCTTTTGATGTCCTTGATTTCTTGCTTTTGGGATCGGCATCAGGATCATCATCTTTCTTTTGTCGTTTGTGTTTACCAGCTGCTTCCTTGCATGACTCTTTGGAGGCAATGGCTTTCAACACTTCGAACATCGTTGATTCTTCAGGAGTCTTTTCCTCTTTATNCTTGGAAGATTTATGTGGCTTTCGTGAAGATGACGGTTCTTTTGATGTCCTTGATTTCTTGCTTTTGGGATCGGCATCAGGATCATCATCTTTCTTTTGTCGTTTGTGTTTACCAGCTGCTTCCTTGCATGACTCTTTGGAGGCAATGGCTTTCAACACTTCGAACATCGTTGATTCTTCAGGAGTCTTTTCCTCTTTATCTCTAAGCTTTGCAGCTAACAAGGTTTGTAGTTGCTCAGTTGTAAGATCAGCAGGTGCAGTTGGAGCCCTGTTTCTTCGGAGATAGAATGGAGTAGACTGAAGCATTTGTTCCATTTTCTGTTTAATCCTGGAGTTCAACGCTGTCTGAATTGGTTGAAGAAGTTCGGACACTGCTGGAGTAGTGATGGCGACAAGGTTGTCGTTGAGATATTCTTCAGTGTATGACTTTATCATGCCACTCATGTCAGCTTGCAGGAGCTTGTTAACTAGAGCTGTTGACTCTTTGAGATCCTTGACTTGATTAGTCAATGTTGTGACCTGTTTTGTTAACTTCTGAACTTGGCCTTTTAGATCTCCATCATGCGATTGTGTGTCTTTCTTCTTTTTCCTTACGATAGCAACAACTTGCTTGATCTTATGTGATGCGGTGGCAGTAGATGAGCTTCCCCTTTTCTTGATTGATTTGCCTTTTGATGTTATCTTTGGTGGTGGTGGTGATGAGCGGTGTGGTGATAATGTTGAAGATGACTCATGTTCAGGTTCAGATGGAGGAGGAGAAGGATCCCTTGGAGGAGTACCTTTGGGAATTGGAGGATCCTTTGAAGATGAGTGTGGAGGTGTGTTGATAAGTTGGTCAGTGTCAAAGAATTCTTCGTCTTGTTGTTCATCACTAAACAATCTTTCAGTCTCCTCACTTGCTTTCTTCTTCAGTTCTTCTTCTCTTTGTACCTGATCAAGGAACTCAGGTGTGATGAACTCAGAAGGCTCATTCTCCTTTTGCAAGTCTGCAACATCTTCCTCGGTAGCTTCCGTCATAATGACATTCCCTTCTGGATCTCGTTGTTCAGTTTCAGTTTGAGTCAATGTTGTGGAAGGAGCAATCAATGTGCTGCTTGAGCCACCCTCTTGAGCCTGTAGATCGAGCGGTTGTTGATGAGGCTGGGGATGATGGAGATTGAGGAGTGCAGCTTCTCTCAGTTCTTTCAGATGTTGTTTCTCTTCTGCACTGGGATCGACAATAATGCTTTTCAGTTTACGTTTGTCAACCAGTGGTTCATCAACCGGTTCATTTTCTGCTTCTTCATCATGAGTTCCACCACTAGGTTCATTGATGGTAATCCCTTTGCTTTTCCTTTGTTCCTTATGAAGATCTTCCTTGCTTATCTGCTTTGCCAATTCAAGTCCAGGAAACTCCTCTTCCTCATCTCCTGCTTTTGTTCTTCGTTCAAAGTCTTCCTCATCATCTGACTCAGACTCAAACTCAGATTCAGACTCTGAGGATGAAGACAATGGTTCATCTTGAATGATTTGCTTCGGTGTGATCTTCTTACGAGGTTTAGTAGCAGGCTTTGGTGAAGACTTTGTTTGTTGTGAGGTTGTGGTACTGCTTGTGGTTCCAGTCTTGCCACCTCTCCTGCTACAAGTCTGAATTTTGACGATTGGTTCATCTTCATCACCAGTGTATCCTACATTCCCAGCTTGAAAGGCTTTGTCGTAGATTTTGTAATTCTGTGTTGTACGAATCTCGTCATCTAGGAAGTAGTCTGGAATTCTCATTCCCTTGGTCCTTGTTGTGAACTTGATGGTTTTGACAAAAGAGATCTTGTGATCTTTGTTGTATATATCTTTAGGTTCTGTAGGATCATGCATTCTCTTGAGGTAGTCAGGTGTTTTGTCGCAGAAGTGTTTAATAGCATCTTTGTGAACCTAACGAACGGGATCACATTCCTTTCACGATCGGTTTGGATGTGATGGATCATGTCGCTCATTATCGAACTAGCAAAGTTGATTGGTTGCATGCTCATCATCCCCCAAAATACTTGCAGATGCTCTAGTCGTGGATGTTCGTGACCACTTTTCCTGCCTGAAATGGATCTAACAATCAACATGTAGAAGGTTCTCCATGGTTGTGTTAGATATTTGACGTTGAATTTGGACAGTCTGATAAGTGGTAGTTCGTCTTGAACATCATATCCTAGATCAATGAGATAATCTAGAATTTCAAGTTCGGTTAACATAGGACATAATTCTTTTGGTGTGGGAAGCATGAGAACAGTTCGAAGAACATCCTGGTCCATGGTGTATTCTTGACGATCTAGTTTGATGGTGAAGGATTCATCGTCCAAGTTTGCTTGAGCTGTGTGCCAGAACTGATGAATATAGAAGATAGGAACTGACGTTGACTTAGTAAGCATGGACTTGCAGGGATGAGCCAGTAGAATGTCTTTAACAATCTTGCATGAATCTTCAGGAATCCGAAGTTTGTTGAAGTCAATTCGTGGATTGTTTTGGCCAATGGTGATGTTGTAGTTAGCTGGGACAACCTCTCCGAGTGCAAGTAACGGAAGAGTTTGTTCGGGGAAATTTTCGGTGTGTTCAGCCATTGTATTCTGTAAATGTGTCATCATGAAATCAAACATCCAAATTTGTTAGTCATTCGTTCACGTTCAAGTTTGACATTCACAGACATACAAGTTACATGTTGCAATTATGGTTCAGTTAATTAACACGTGAGATGTGGTTGTATTAGCAGTTTAACACGTATATTAATCAAGACATAATGTTTAGACATTCATAACACATAGCATTACAAATCACGTCTTAGAAATACATATATATCAAAAACACACATCCACAAGTTAATAATACATGGTTACAACATAAACAGTGCACAAATTCATGATTTAACATCCTTAGACATGTTTTAGTAAAGTTCACAAAAAATGAAAATCTAAAAAAGGGTCTAAGTGTGATCTCGAAAACATAGCATCCAGTGTTCTCGATAACTTTCACTAAATGGGTTCTCGATAACTTTTGTATATTTGTGTTCTCGATAATTTCATAAGAAATGATCTCGATAACTTTGAACAACAAATGTTCTCGATAACTCAAGGAGTAAGGGTTCTCGATAATACAAAGTTGCATGTTCTCGATAACACAGAAAAGATCTCGATAACTCGTGATCTCGATAATTCTTATTGAGATTTCTCGATAATTTACAAAGAGTTCTCGATAATTTTGATTAAGGAGAGTTCTCGATAAATTATAGAGAGTTCTCGATAAAAATGATCGAAAGATCTCGATAAGTTACAGTTTTCGAAAATTCTTATACAAGAATTTTTGAGATCAATGTTGACATACGTTTTCTTGAAAAATTATGGAGTCTTGATTGAAAACCTGATGAAATGAGTACAAGAAAGTAGCTAGAATCACATAACAATCATATACACCAGTTTTCGAAAACTAACGAGAACCTAATTTATCTAGAACACAGAATTCGTGCAAACATGTTGAAAAACCAATGAAACACATCAATTAACATTCATATAAACACATTCAAGCCATTTAATTGAGCTCAAGAACACAAACATGAAAGTACCCAATTCGACCATAAACCCTAGTTATCTAAATCATGCGTTCATGTAAATTGATGCAATTAACGAGCATGAACATGATACAAACACTCTAACAAACATATCCCACCATAAAAAACAAACAAAACAACACTCAAACAAAGATACCCAATTCGTATATAAACCCTAGATTTCGAAATCAACTTAAACATGTTATTTGTAATGATTACTTGTTACCAGCTAGATAAGAACAGTTATATCATCAAAAGCCCTATGATTAATCAAGCAAAAACACATGTATACAGTTTATATGAATTATACGAAACCCTAGATCTAGAAAACGAAATTGCGTGAAATCAAGCCATCAAAAACTGAATTGGTTAAAAACCATGTCTTAGATTAGGCCAAAGATTATGTAAACACTTACGGTTTGAAGGTTTGAAGCACGGATTTGCATTTTGATTTTAGGCCGTGTGATTGAGTAGAAGGTGTGTTTGGTTTTTGATTTTAAGAAATGAAAAAAAAGGGGGGGGGGTGTTTGTTTAAGGTTATTGTTTTAAAAACTTTGACAATTTGGCAAAACTAGTCCCTTAACTACATATCATCCTTTTATAAGTCCTAAACTTTGATATTAAACGTTATAAGGTAACGACCGTTAATAATAACAACATTCTAGGCTAAAGAAAATTCATGAAATATTAAATTTAACGAAACGAGGGAAAACCCATGAAGTTCCACCATTATTATTGACAACATCATCTTTATGAAATATGCAAGTACACTTGTTTGAACAAGATTGTTAAATTTTGAAGAACATTTTCTCCCCTCAACACTTGGTGATAAGATTGAGAAATTTTTGATAAACCGAAGTGTTGATAGAGGTAGTGTACTTGCATTTGAAGAGCTAGAGAAAAAAAAAACAAAACGTAAGATAAAAATGTAAAATCTTTTTGGTGTTTTTGAAGATTTTTTGATTTTGTCTTTTGTTTTTGATAAATATATACAAAAAATGGTTTGGTATTTGACTCAGTTAATTGTTTTCAAGAAAAGATTTTAAATTATCTGGAGTCAAACACTGCATACCAATCCGGTAGACTAGTTCAGCAAACCTTGATGGAGGTAAAGGTTTCGTGAACAAATCGGCCCGTTGGTATTCAGTACCCACAAAGTATAACTCAATTGTACCCTTTTCAACATGCTCCTTAATGAAGTGATAACGGAGATCAATGTGCTTAGACTTAGAGTGCAGAACCGTGTTGTAGGAGATTGCTATCGCGCTTTTGGAATCACAGTACATCGGGATTTTGTTGAATAAGTAACCGTAGTCCATTAGCTGTGTTCGCATCCAAATGACTTGAGCACAGCAAGCAGACATGGCTACATATTCAGCCTCCGTAGATGATAATGAGGTGCAATCTTGCTTCTTCGATTGCCAAGACACAAGTTTATCTCCAAGAAACTGCAAACCACCAGAAGTACTTTTGCGTGTGTCTACGCACCCTGCATGATCAGCATCTGAAAAGGCTATTAGTTCAAAACCAGAATCCTTCGGATACCAGATCCCCATGTTAATGGTTCCCTTTATGTATCGAAGGATTCGTTTAGCCTCATTGAGGTAACGTTCAGTAGGACGGGACTGATAACGAGAGCACATAAATACAGCAAATACAATATCTGGTCTGCTAGCGGTTAGATACATGAGTGACCTAATAACACTTCGGTATTTTGTAGGGTCAACAGGTTTCCCATGTAAATCCTCATCTAGCTTAGTTGTGTTGGCCATTGGGGTATTGTAAGTATCACAACTGGTCATTCCATGTTTTTTAATAATCTCAAGAGCATATTTGGACTGACTAAGGAAAATCCCACGGGGTGAGTGACGAACTTGTAATCCTAAGAAGAATGTAAGTTCACCCATCATAGACATTTCAAAATTTTGTTTCATTAGTTTTGCAAAAGCGTTTGAGTACTTTTTATGTGTAGAAGAAAAAATAATGTCATCAACGTATATTTGCACAATTAAAACGTCATCCCCGTGTTTTTGGATAAACAAAGTTGGATCTATTAAACCTTTAGTAAAATCATTAGCAAGCAAGAAAGCAATAAGTTTACCGTACCATGCCCTTGGGGCTTGTTTGAGACCGTAAAGAGCTTTCTTAAGTCTGTAGACATGATTAGGATGCTCTGGGTCGACGAATCCCTCTGGCTGACTAACATAGACCACTTCACGTAATTCACCGTTTAGAAATGCTGTTTTCACATCCATTTGATAAACAACCATGTTTTTGTGAGCAGCGTATGCTAGAAAAATGTGAACTGCTTCGAGTCTAGCCACTGGTGCAAAAGACTCCTCAAAATCAATTCCTTCTTCCTGAGAATATCCTTTAGCAACCAATCGGGATTTGTTACGAATAACTGTGCCATCTGCGTCCAACTAGTTTTTCCAAATCCATTTCAGCCCAATGACATAAACTCCATCTGGTCGTTCAACTAATTCCCATACTTCGAGGCGTTTGAATTGGTTGAATTCCTCTTGCATTGATTCAATCCAGTTGTCATATGTGAGTGCTTGTTTAATGTTTTTAGGTTCAGCTTGACAAACTGTGAGTGCTTAAATGCAATGTTCACCATCGGAGTGAAGTCGTTGTCTTGTCATAACTGGAGCTGAAGGATGTCCAATGATGTTGATTATGGGATGATCACTGATGAGTTGAAGGGTGAGGGTTACAGAACTGCTGCATATTAAGTGGTTCCAAATTACGTGTTGACGACTCTACAATATCTTCAAGGTTTGGAGTCGAAGCAAATGGATTAAACAGTACATTTGGATCATAGGCAGCAGGTTCAGGTACTGTTTGTTGGTTCAGATCTTCAGCTGTATTGTCTGTATTGGAATCGGTTTGTTCAGCAAACGGATTGAAAAACTCATTTGAAGGTGCACTGTTGTCTACATTGGTTGTTGTAGGAGCAGGTGTATCAGGTGTTGGAATATTTTCAGGTTGAGCAACGGAACTAGTGGATACATCTGGTGCACTTTTATCAAAAGTATCATCAAACAACGGTGCGAACAAGGTTTCCAATTCTTTGCGGGTTAGTGACAATGGTTTAGTTGAAGAATCTTGGAAGTTAAGACGGTTTGATGCGGGTCCTAAGCTGTTGTGCTCAGAAGCCATAGTAGAAAGTTCATCGAAATTAGCATGAATAGTCTCCTGAATCTTGTTAGTATGACGGTTGTAGATTTGATTCAGCCGTTGAAAGTAGACAAATGGGAGATGAAGCATTCATGTCAGACATTGAAATGGTATAAAGACTGTTTTCACGTGAGCTTGACATAAGATCATTTAATTGTAAATTATGAACAAAACAAGTTACTCCCTAAATGCAACTTCCAGATTACCATCACAAAATTGACCGACTGAAAATAAATTGTGACCGAGGCCTTCAACATAATACACACGACTAATTTCGATATTCCCACTGACATAGTCCCCATATCCCATAATAGCAACGAATGATCATTCCCGAATCTGACAGTAACAAGGAACTTTGAGACAAAGTTTTGAAACAGTTTGAGATTGCCTGTCATGTGTCGGGAGCATCCGCTATCAACAATCCAAAGAACAATTTGAACCACCTGCATCACACAAAGGAGACGACGATGGAACAATGATAAGGGTGGAACCCAAAGAAGTTGTGGGTTCCGTGGGGTTAGAGGCATACAGATTAACACTTTTAGGAATCCATTTAAAGTTATGTGTCCTTTGTAACCAACGTTGCCAATTCCAGCTAGATCGTGCTTTCTTCTTAGTGAATTCGCTAAGTGATGGCATGTTCCTAGGAGTATTGTTCGAAACTACAGGGGTGACTACATCATTCTTAGAAAGTACACTTGGCATAAGTCCTAGCACAGATTTAGAATCCGTAGTGGGCCTAGATTTTCTGCCAGATGTACGTTTCTTATGACGTGATAAAAGAGAGTTTGCAACACATTTAGAGTGACCATCAGATAACATACTATTACGACAAAACACACATGAAGCATTAACATTCAAAGCATTTAAAGGTTCATCATTTGTTACACAAAGATTAGGATTACAATTTGCCAAGTTAAAATATAAATCTAGTGCAAGATGAGTTTTATTCAAAGTCCTAAGGTGGTTTTCTACTTCAGAGGCTTCTAGTGCCTCTCTTCTACGTTGCAAAATCCTATTCTTCCTTTTGATACGTTTACGCTTGTATTTGCTAACTCTATGAGTGGAAACTATTCCTGTAGAATGGAAGGATCCAAATTAGAATTCTGAGTGTGTTGTTCTACAGTGGTTATGTCTAAAGAGTACATTCCTGTTGCAACTACTTTTGTGTTGGCAGACTTTCCTTTTTCAAGTTCACGTATTTTTTCTTTTAACTCAATGATGATGTGCTTTTTATCTTGAATTTCACTGTCAAGCTTTCTGTTTGAATAAAATTATTCATCTCGACTCTTTTGCCAATAGTCTGTAACTTCTTGCAATTCAGAAATTTCCTTTTCATATTTTAAAATTTGACTTTTTAATTCCTCATTTTCGTTCTGAAAAGATGTTGAAGTTTTAAGACTTTGCAATTCTAGTTCGAAAGCAAGACTTTGGTTTTGACACCATTCAAGGTTTTTGTTCAGTTGAAAAATCTCATTTGAAAGTTTGTTTTGCACATCATCATTGTGTTTTCGGAGATTCTCATTTTCACATTTTAATGTCTCAAGTTGTTTAGACAACAATTCAATATCATCACAGTGATCATCAACAAGCTTAGAAGTGCCAGATTCATAAAGAGAATTCATAACCACAGATATTATATCAGCACTAAGAACATGTTCTAAGAGTCGATCAGCTTCTTTTTGTAAAAATTTGTTTCGACGTTTTTGCTTTGAAATCGCTTGTTCAGTTACTTGAGAAACATTTATTATGGTTTTAACTTCCTTGTGAAGTTCCTGTTCCCATTTCTTAGCATATGAATGCAAACGTTGAAGATTAGGATTAAATTGTTTTTGAAACATTTCCCTTTTTTCTTTCGTGTGAGGGGAAAGAAAATTGGCTACAGTGATTTCAGAATTTCGTTCAATAGCATGTTCCATTAATTGAATTTCTTCCGTGAATGATTTAAAGTATCGAAATAAAGTAGAGTCAGTTAACATGCTTAGCTTCTTTTGTAAATCATTGTTATTTTGAAGGATGATGTCTAAGCTTGTTTCGTGATCTGCTTTTGTTTCAAAATGTTTGAGTTGTGATTTACAATGCTCAAGTGCCCGTGTTAGTGCGACATTCTTTTCATTCAACTTTGCATTCAGTGCTTGACACTGGATATTATAATTTTGGCTAGTCATAAGTAAGATTCTCAGATCGGAATCTGGATCAGGCAAAGGTTCATGGTGTTCAATCTGATCATGAGCAATAGACGTAATCGATTCGTCAAATGTAACAACTGGGTTTATTTGATCATCATCATCAAATAGGACCACTGTGGACATTTGATCGTTTACGTGAGTCGGTAACAAAGAATCATATTGAACAGCTTGTTCCTCGTCTAATGCAGAAGCAGAAGGAGAGGAAATATCATGTATCAGGCATGTGTTAGGATCATATACCTGATACAGATCATCAGTGTCATAGATTGGGCCGAAATTACTTACCTGGAGTTCCTGTGTGTCAGCCATCAATATCATATCATCATTTCCATCTGAGTCATCCATGTCAGGAGCATAAGAGGCGTAGTTTGTCACTTTGTGATCATTCTCAGGAGTAGATCTGCCTGCTTCATTGTGAAGAGCCGAGAGATACGCTTTCAGATAATATGCACTGTCATGAGGTTTTGCTGATGTCATTCCCTCATTTGTAGTATCATCTCGAAGCTTCACAAGATTTGTCAGACGCGATTCCAGATAGCCATGAATTGTGACAAGTGGAGCAGGGAGAATGGTTTTCAAGAACTTTCTCTGTAGACATGATTGTAGAAGCCGATTCATTCTGAGTTCTTACTGTGACTGATGCATGAATTCGAGACGTTTCCACATTGCATGAGCACTGTCATCAAAATCCAATTTTGAGTAAAAGGAATTTGGAAGACCTAGTGTTATGAACCATACTGTTTGTTGATCAGCATCATATTGAGCAAGGTCACAGCCAGTCAGAGTGTCTTTAGTTTGTAGTTGAATGAATCCTGTTGAGTCAGCAATGAATTTCATTTGATATGGTCCTTGTAGAATGGATTGTAGAACAAGATCAGCTTGTGGATGACCGTTAACCCATTTTAAGAATCGTCGTTTCCAATCAGTGTAAGTTCCCGGTAACAACATAGGAGGTTTTGTTTCATTACCAAAGAGTAAGACATGACGAGGGTCGGTGCTTTGACGTTGTTGATAAGGAGAGTTTGAGTACGGTAGTTGAGACATGATGAAAAACTTGTGTGAAGATGGATCTTGTAGATGGTATAAATGTGAAGCCAATTCTCGAAAACTATCCCAAGTGTGTTCTCGAAACTTAGTTGTTGAATATCACGAAGGTCAGTCAAAGTCCTGGTGATCTCGAAAGTTTGGATGTGATCTCGAAAGCTTGGGCGTGATCTCGAAAATATTGCGTGATCTCGATAACTCAGATTGTTCTCGATAAAGTGAAAATTATCGAGAAAAGTTTGAGACAATTATCGAGAAGACAGAAACAAAGGAGATCAAAGATGTTCTCGACAAAATTGAAAATGATTTCGAAAAGTTCACAAGTTTCGAAAACAGAAAGTGATTTCGAAAAAATGTGTGATGTTCTCGAAAGTTTTCAAGATTTCGAAAAGGGTCCAAAAATTTTCGAGATTATACAAAATCGAAAATATCCAACGAGTCGAAGTGTTTTCTTTCTTATACAATAGAGAAAAGCACTGAGTAAGCAACGGTAACACTTATGGAGCGATTATGTGTGTTCTCGAAAGTTAAGGGCTTTGGTGTTCTCGAAAATAGGCAGTTTTTTTGTTTTTGTTAAAAGCAATCCAAAACTACGTTTTTAATTCAAGATTCTTGTACAACTAACCTTAAAATGATGAAATCTTAAAGAAAGTTGCAAACTTGAACCACTTTTCAAAAATCTCAAGGATCTCGAAAAATAGTAAAAGTGTACGAATGGAGTATTTTTGAAAAAATTTTGAGACTTTGTTGGTTGTTTGAGTTTGTAGCACAAGTTTGAAGACAAAGATGTGATATAAACACGAAACAAACAAGAAAGTAGCAAGATTTTTTGAAAAATAACGAGTAAAAACAAGTTGTTTGGATCGAATGAAACAAAAACAAAAGTTTACACCTTCTTCTGGCTCTGATACCACTTGTTAGGTCACAATATTGTAAACACAAGTACAGGTTTTCGTAGAAATAAGATGAGAATAAAGATTGGTTGATTAAATCAATATGAAAGATGAAAGTGCAAGAGTTTCTTTAAGATAATGAAATAACAAACAATTGTTATGTTTACATGAGCTTAGTATTTATAGGCAAGGTCTAGGGCAACACTCCCTTCCCTTAAACGTGGGCTTTAAGGCCCGTTGGACGCTTACATAACTTATTACATAATCATAAGATAGATAAGTAAACTAGCAACCTATTACATAAAGTAGAAATGACCGAGACTTGAGAGATTACGTAAAACGTGATCCTAACAAACCAATATAAGCATGTATGAAGCTTTAGATTGATGAAGTTACAATGTAAAGTCACAAGTGTCTAGCTAATAAGGTTTACCAACACAATGGAATGACTGTCTATAGGTAGTGATTGCTTTGACTACATAAAGGGGTGTTTGGGATAAGCACTGCCTAGTTCCAAACACCACTTCAATGTTCTGCATAGGTTAATTATCATATGTTACTTTGAATGTATTGGGCAGCAATCTAAAGCTTGAATGTCAAATATGAAAACGTGGGATTAAGAAAAATGTGTAAATTACAAAATGTTATCTTTATTTGTGTTGTTGGTTAAACGATTCGGCCAAAGACCCGATAAGCCAAAAAAACAAGAAACCAACAAATCCATAACAAATAAAATTGACAATTAAAATGAATAATAAGTTAAAATTCCAACATAATGAATTCTTAATTCAAAAAAGTACCTAATTTAGATCTAAATGAACCTCCCTCCGTTGTTGATGGCCGGACCGGTAAGTGATATAATGGATGGTGACTGGTGAATGGTGGCTGTGATGTGACTGGTGAATGGTGATTGGTGGCTGTGATGTGACTGGTGAATGGTGATTGGTAGCTGTGATTGGTGATTGGTGAGAAATGTGAGAAACGTGGGTGGAGATGGAAATGGGTGGAGGGAGAATTCGAAATTTGATGAAAAAAAATATAGAGGGCTTTTCAAATTTTTTGGGGAGGACATACCAAAAAAGGGAGCCACAGGTATCGAACCTGTGACCTCCACTTCAAAACACCAAAAACTCAACCATCTCCGCCCTTGGGTCTTTTACGCATATAAGTTATTTTATATTCCTCTTATAGACCATCTTTTCATTTTGTTACAAAATCTAAACAACTAAAGTATAGAAACTGACTAGGATGGAATTAGAAAGGGTGTTTGTTCAGTGGAAATGTAGCCAATAAGGGATATTTCTCCATGGTTGCCTAGATGTTAGCATGTAGTTGCTAAGTCTAGAAGAATCGTGGATATTGAATCAGCTAGTTTCGTGAATGATTGTGTAGAATGTATCTGTTATATTGTATCAGTCAAATGAGTGTGTTCATTTGGACTGCTTGTATAATCTTTGTTAGGTGCTGGTTCCTTAATTAATAAAATTCACCATTTCAGGAAAAAAAAAGTATAGAAACTGACTTGAATGTATATTAAACACAATGCGGAATCTTTTTTTTGGTGCAAAGGTGAAAATATTATATTAATCATCAAAAGATTTACAATCATAAGAATAAGACAAGAATTTGGACATCACCCAAATCTTATCAATACTGAACATACACAAACTGGTAACATACTATCTTTACTATCCCACAATGCGGAATCTTATGTTTAACTTTAAGAAGAACAAACAACACAGTTGTAATCTCCCAAAAGGTGAATTATGTTACTTACCAAAAGGTTTTTTACAACATAAACAATTGCTGATATGGGCATTCCAAAGATCAGATACAAAGAAGAACATACAATCCAAACCTCTACATCAGTAGAAACTTCAACAGTAGAAACTTGATCTTGTTGTACCACCATATGATTCATTGGGACGAGCATTTGCCAGAGATCAATGATTATAATTCTTGACAAAACTATAAATACATTAGTCGCCAACGAATACTAGCCACAATGGAACATGATTATCTATCAAAGACAAACTTGAAGAAATCTACAAAATTTCTTAGTACAGTTGTGTAATGTTATCAAAACCTGAGATTATCTATCAAAGACTTAATTAACATCCAAATATTTGTGATTTAAATAGTCGGGTTATATAAGAAATTTCTTTTTTTATGCAGACTGGCTTGAACCTTCTCAACATCTTCTGGCCAATCATGATCCATTGGGACGAGAATTTGCCAGGGATCAATGATTATAATTCTTGACAGAACTATATATACATTAGTACCCAACGAAGACTAGCCACAATGGAACATGATTGACTTGAAGAAATCTACAAAATTTCTTAGTACAGTTGTGTAATGTTATCACAACCTGAGTACTAACTAAACAGGCTACTTAAACACAAATAATCTAATTAAAATGCAAACATATCCATACATCAATTTCAAGCAACCCTTAATAATCCATCCGAACCCTTAATAATCCATCCCAAACACTCTATAACATCTATAGCAGACAATAAGAATCAAGCAACCCTTAATAATCCATCCGAACCACAAAAAAATCATAAACTAATCAACTTAAAAATCTTATTAGCATACAATTAAAAAACTAATACATGAATGACTTGATAAACACCCAAATGGATGCATGTATTGATGATAAAACAATCAAGCTCTTATATAGAGCATTTATTTTGATTGTTTATTGCTTGATTTCATTTTTGTTACTTCAATTTGAAACCCCTAAATTCGCTGAAGATACCTATTTCACCAATATGTGTTTCTTGTGTGTGTAATATTTCAGTGTGTGAGAGATAAGGTAAGTCAACTGCTTATAAATAAAGTATATTTAAAATAAAAACACAAGATTATGACATAAAAACCTAACATATTTATTATATTAAAGATTAATTAATTAGTAGGGTGATTACATGTACCAGTTCCTTCAAAACAACCACCAAAAACATAACAAGGAACCACCAGACCCAACCAAAAAGACCCTAATTAAACAACCATTCAACTGGAGCCCTGATCATAATAATCCATATCGGCAATGACTTCCACCTTCTTGATGACCAGAGCACGAAGGTCAACCAAAATGGACGAAAGGGACTCCAGCAAACGGCGCTCCATCACTTGAACCTCATGAATGGACTCATAACCATCATCAGCAGCTTCTTCTTCATCAAAGTTAAGCTCTAAAACCTCATCCATTCTCTCGGTGCGCTTATCAACACTTACCCGCATCTCATCACGCTTCTCACCCAAACACTGGATCATTAATTCATTTAGAGGAATTTCTTGACTGAAGAGGAACTTGAGACATTTGTGAAGTTTATCAGACCCACACATATCTTTCAGTTAATCGAGATTAGGAGATCCAGACATGTTTTTTGATGATGATTTGATAATGGTTAAGTAAGAAATTGTGCTTTTTGATGATGATTTATGTGGCTAGTAATGAAACAAGATAAGTATATAATCTACTCCAAATATAAAATGATTTATGTAGTGGATGTGTAAACTAAATCATTGCAAAAATTAATTACCGAGTACTAATTTTGCAGTATTGAGTCTTCCCATGCAGTCTGTTGGTTTTCTCAGCATGCAAATCAATCGAATCACTATTATTTAAGTTTTATTTTTAATNAACACTTACCCGCATCTCATCACGCTTCTCACCCAAACACTGGATCATTAATTCATTTAGAGGAATTTCTTGACTGAAGAGGAACTTGAGACATTTGTGAAGTTTATCAGACCCACACATATCTTTCAGTTAATCGAGATTAGGAGATCCAGACATGTTTTTTGATGATGATTTGATAATGGTTAAGTAAGAAATTGTGCTTTTTGATGATGATTTATGTGGCTAGTAATG
Source organism: Artemisia annua (assembly GCA_014162995.1). Lineage (NCBI taxonomy): Eukaryota > Viridiplantae > Streptophyta > Magnoliopsida > Asterales > Asteraceae > Artemisia > Artemisia annua. Next base: position 28,754 of record LBNU01020913.1, on the reverse strand, counting down.
AAACAAGATAAGTATATAATCTACTCCAAATATAAAATGATTTATGTAGTGGATGTGTAAACTAAATCATTGCAAAAATTAATTACCGAGTACTAATTTTGCAGTATTGAGTCTTCCCATGCAGTCTGTTGGTTTTCTCAGCATGCAAATCAATCGAATCACTATTATTTAAGTTTTATTTTTAATAAGTAAGTGTTATAATGTATAATTTAGTCCAAATTATGACAATGTAGTAAAGGTAATTTGTGCTTTATTTGATACAACATACAAATTCAAAATATATATAACATGTTAAAAAGTTTCTGATATATGAATAACTATATTTTAAATGATCACTACATTTAATACTTATGATAAAGTAGATGACTAAAAAAAAGATGCATAAAAAACACTACAAATAACATTGGGTGCGCTTGGGTTTACCATGGTGCTTGGTTTAAGAAAAACAAATTAACCTCCAAGG
>LBNU01020913.1:8816-27038 GCA_014162995.1 Artemisia annua | reverse complement strand
AATCCCCACCCCTCATTAGCCCCAACCAAGCACCCCCTTAGCTAACTCGAAATGTGTAACTAGTTTGTTGCGACTTGATATTGAATCGCCTTGGACAAAATAAAATAAAGAAATAAAAAAAATGTTAAATTAAAAGTTGTAAATATATCTGTTATTAAATTTGGTTTAGGGTTTAGCGTTTCGGGCTTAGGGTTTAGCGTTTAGGGGTTAGGGTTTAGGGTTTATGGTTTAGGGTTTACGGTTTAGGAAGTGATATGTACACCACTAAATTACACTGATGATGCACACAGTACAAGTGGCATTAGACGCTTCATATAGTCTTATGCCTTAAGTTGTATGCCATACAATGAGTTGATTAAAAACTAGTTGTACCTCATGCTTTTTGAATAAATGTTTGACCGTGACTCGTTTGTTAAGACTTGATATTGATTCGACTTGGACAAAATATAAAAAAGAAATAAAAACAATTGTTGAATTTGGACAAAATATAAAAAGAAATAAAAACAATTGTTGAATTAAAAGTTGTAAATGAACTGAACGTTGTTCAGTGAACATTGATCATGAACCGTTCGGCAAAAGTTCGTTTACGTTCGTTTATTTATTAAGTGAACATTTCATGAACCGCACAATAACCCGACCCTTGTGCGTTTTCGTCCGTTTTAGTCGTTTCTAAACGATTCATACGTTTTCTTAGTTTTGTACACGTTTTCATCCATTTTTTCATGTTTTAGTCCGTTTTCATCTATTTCTGACGTTTTCCTCCGTTTTAATACGAGTTCGTCTGTTTTCCACATTATTGTACATTTTCTTACATTTCATACATTTTCTTACGTTCTTATACGTTATCGCCCGATTTAGTCGGTTTCCATCCGTTTTTAGCCATTTTTGTTTGTTCTTACACGTTTTTGTGTTTGATGACCCGGATAAAAATATAACCGATTTAATGAAACCGAACTAATCGAACAACCCAATTTACACGTTTAGTCCGTTTTTATCGGTTTCCATCCGTTTTTAGCCATTTTTTGTTTGTTTTTACACGTTTTTGTGTTTAATCACCCGAATAAAAATTTAACCGATTTAATGAAACCGAACTAATCCAACAACCCGATTTGCACGTTTAGTCCGTTTTCATCCATTTCTATCCGTTTTTAGCCATTTTTGTTTGTTTTTACACGTTTTTGTGTTTAATGACTGATGAGACGAAAAGTGTACCCGTTTTAAGGGGTCATTTAAGCCCTAATTCGAGTAAATATGATCAAATATTGCCCTAAATCGTTCCTTTTGTCATTTTAGGTACTTTTGAGAAGAATTCTGGAAAACATGCATATTTGGACGTTTTTGGAGCATAAAAGTGAAGAAAACGACAAAGTCTCAAAAGAAGCTGGATTTCCTACATGACGGCGTCAGAGTCACAAGGTGACGCCGTCAGCCAATGTTGACAAAGGAGTGAAGTCATATTACACTAGACGTCCTATGAAGAAAACAAGACGTTTTCACCTGACGGCGTTAAGTGTTAAAGAATGTAGGCCGTCAGGTGTTAATCTAAAGAGTGACGGCCCAGAGCAATTTAAAGGGTGACGGCGTCAGAAGTAAATCTAGGCCATCCGAGAACCCTAATGACGGCGAGCTGACGGCGTCAGAACCTATAGCCTGACGCCTTCAGAATGTAAAATCTATATATATTTTCCTAATTTTCATTCATTAGTGTGGAACTTTGGTGGAACTTTTGGTACAAGTTTGGGATAAACCCTAAAGACGATTTTAGCTGTAATTTCAAGGGTTTTTCACCCTTGAAACCTTCATGTTCAATTAAAGATGATTCCTCACTTAAATTAATCAATATGTCTATGTGTTGGTTAATTATATCTTATGCTTGTCTTTCAATTAACATGCTAGGCTAGATTTTTCTTGTGTTTGCTTAGATCTAATGAAACCTAACTATTAATTATTGGTTGATTGGTGTGTTATTACTTTGTTGGGATGAATGTTTCATCAATGTTAGGCTTAAGAAAACTGGCAATACTCCTATATGGTAACATGCTTGAACGTCTTAAGAAACATGTAACTAAGGCATACTAGGTTATTAAGGTAGTATTTAACGCATGAGCCACTGTTTACAATCCCTATGATTATGTGTACGCATAGTTGTAGGAGGAGATAAGAGCTCATAGAATTGGGGAGATATGTATGCCACCCCATGAATTGTTAAGGAATACACCCGTCATCCACGCAAGTAATACATACACCAATTAACCGGTAAAAGATAGTTAGGGAGTAAGGAAGTCTAAGTAAACACATTTGTCTCCATATAAGTTTTCACAACCACAATAGTTTAGTTATTTTATTTTTATTGCAATTGTAGTTTTTGGGTTAGTTGACTAGCAACTAATTCCGCCCACTCCTCCAAAACCCGAGATTTTACTTGCTTTCCATAAAATATAAAAATACAAAAATAATCTTCCTTCACCTTTAGACCTTTTAGAGTAGTTTTTCTATCCTAACGAACACTATTCCCTGTGAGAGAACGATCAATCCCCCGTACTTACCACTACACTATACTACACCGACCAGGTACACTGCCTGGTGGGATTGCAAGCTTCTCAAGATCCCTTGAGAGGTAAAACCTGTTGCGTGGTCGCAATCCCACGCTCATCAAGTTTTTGGCGCCGCTGCCGGGGAATAGTTATTGTTTAGGTAGAATTTTTTATTTTATTAGGTCTACTCACTAGATTCCTTTCTAGTGAGATTTTTATTTTATTTTTCTAGGATTTCTTTAGTCTATCTATTTTCTTCGTGTTTTTGTTCGTAACCATTACCATCCGCCAACATGGAAGGTGGTAACATCCTCGATCCCAACAACCCACCTCAACCAAACCACCAACCACAACCAAACCAACCTCCTAGAGCCCGTACCTTAGGAGAGTATTCCCGACCTAGCCACCATGGCTATCGCAACACCATTGAGCTCACTCAAGGAGCCAATGTCACTCCCTTGCGATCCGACACCATCCGGTTGGTGCAAAGCGGATGCGCATTCCATGGACTTCGTTCCGAAGATCCAAATCAACATCTCAAGGATTTCCTCAAAATCGTAGATTCTATAGACCTTGATATTGCCACTCGAGAGACTACCCGATTACGTCTCTTCCAATTCTCTCTGCGAGACCATGCTAGTCAGTGGCTAGAGCGTCTACCCGCAGGATCCATCACCTCTTGGGATGATCTCACAACTCGCTTCCTAGCTCAATTTTTCCCACCGGGGAGAACTACCAAGCTAAGGAATGATATCTTGGCGTTCCAACAACGCCAAGGAGAAACCCTCTACGAGGCATGGACTCGATTCAAGGACTTCCTCCAAAAAGTCCCTCACCATGGCATAGACCTTTGGCTCCAAGTCCAAATCTTCTATGACCATATCAATATCCCCACGAGGCAAACCATTGACCAAGCTGCCGGTGGCAAGCTACGTGATCTAAGTGCGGAACAATCATGGGATCTCCTAGAAGATCTTGCTCTTTATGACAACGAAAGTTGGAATGATCCCCATGATTTGAATAAGACGGTCAAGCCAATATCTTTGCCTTCGAATAATTCAAGCACTTCCGACCGTAGGATCATAGATGTAGGATACTAGATAAGCACAAAACACATATTGTTCCTTGTGGTTTGGTTCGTTTGCAAGCAAGAAAGAATGAAAGAAATGCAGAGAGAGAAAGTTAGAGAGAGAAAGAAAGTGAAGCCTTGAGAGAAAACCAAAAAAAAAAGAAAATAGATTATGAAAAGGCTTACCCTCTCCAAGGATGGAGAGGGTATTTATATGTACATGGGTTTTTGCCACTTGGGCTGCGGATCAGGCATACTGTGGGTAAAGACCCATCCTTCTTCCGCGAATACTAACTACTTCTAATCTACATTTTACTAACTATTGTAATTACTACGAGCTAAACAATGCTTAATCATACTTGGGGTGACCGAATCTTTCTTATACAAAAATCGTATTCCTAACAATCTCCCCCTAAGGGAGGTCACCCCTGAAAATAAATCTTGAATTCTTGCATTGAGATCTTTGTAGATTATTTTGTAGCTCGTAGTTGTTGATTCTTCATTGATAATCGACTCAAGATGACTTCCTGGATGTATATGATGATCTTTGACTTTGCTCTTCGCTCTTCATCCAAATATTTAGCTTCAAGTCATCATTGAGTGAATGTGTCTCTTTGTGATGTTGTGATAGTCTTTGTGTCGTCATGCTTACACTTTTCTGGATCATGATCTTCTGCATCAGAGTTGTGAAAGCATAGTTAAAGCCCATTTCTTGATCATGATATCTTTAGATTTGATGTTGAAGTGTAAGCATGAGATGATGAATATGCATCCTTTCAGCAATCGGTATCAATCGTCGGCTTAGTTGTCTCTGGAGTGAGTACGCCTTTCCAACATGCCCATCCATCTTAGTTGAGTAGATCTTCATGGTTGAACAATTCTGACGACTTCTTTTAGATGTTGGTATGAGCATGTGGAACTCGTGTGATGGTAGTGAACATGGTAAGTTTGGTATGCTGAGCTGCATAAAACTTGGTTAGTAATAAACATACCGGTACTTACAAGTTCGGACTTCGAGATCGTCAACAGCATAGTGCGAAGACTTTCTCTAATCCTTACCAAAGCCGTTCCTAATCGGATGCCCCCGAAAGGGCTTTCACTGACATACCGAAGTACACCAACGATTAGGTGAGTCGCTAGAGATCACCCCATGACTGTAGACCTTTTGGAACACCACCTCGAACACTAAGCATAATCCACAAGAGATTACCGAAGTGACCTGCTGTCAGGGCTGTTTGATGTTGACCCTGGAAGGAGTTTCCACTCAATCATTGGGAAATACATGTGTATATTCCCTCATAAGTGTTCTTGGCAGATTGCTAAGATCTGCGTAGGACTCAAAATATTACAACTGGTGTCCTTAATGTTGAACCACCAGTGTAGAAGTATCAAGTGTTCCAATGAGATCTTTTGATGCATCTCTTGGCTCTAGACTCGATAAGTGCACTTTGGTTATCCTATGCGGAGACTAGGGAGGGGTCTCCTGTTTCAATATCAACTAGCTCTAAGAGACAAGTCGATAGATTACACCGGTTCCCCGTGAGAATGAAACAAGCTCTTTTAAGAGAACTTGAGTGGCTGGAAGGTTTAGTGCAGTGCGTCACTGGGTCCATGACGTCTTTTCTTCAATACCGATGTTACCTTAGTAACAATCAGTAGCATATGAATTGAACCCGGTTTCTGCCCTAAGGTTGAATAATTGGAGGGCTATTTCTTTTCACCCTTTCTCATTTCATTTCTTTTTAATTCTTCAACCCCTTCAGTGCTTACCGAGACTTCATTACTAGAACCTTGTTGGGTTTGTTCCAGTCCTAGCTCAGTCTCAGTCGGCACTCTTCCCTTTCTCACTTTTCTCCTTTTTTTTAATCATTCCTAAGGACTTCTAATCTATCTATTGGATTGTCCCTGGGAAGATCCCTCCGGTTCTGGTGGATCATGGGAACATATACCTAACCTTACCATCCTTATAACTCCATGCATTAAATTAAAGTGGTCGGTCTTTTGGTATCTTTCCACAATCGCCATATAACCAAATCATTGAAAATTCTCTCAAAGTGTTTATGATTAAGAAACACATTTTGTTAACACTTTGAGAGTTTTATCATTTTTCAAATGCTCCCCCTTAACATGTGCTCATAGGAGGTAGAAAGAAATTTGCACATGTCGGGTTGAGTTGCACTTTTGAATTGATCTGCTCTTAATAGAGGTATACCCTAGGGACACGTTTACGTTGCTTAGTTAAAGGGATCCATTATCAGCTTTTAGGTGATAACTAGCCCTAATAACTAACTTGAAGTTGTTAACATTCCTTAAAAAGGAAGTTAGACCCGTCAAAGTATACATCTAAGGAGAGTTTCTCGAAACGGTACTTTCTACTTAGACCAGTCCTCTTCGAGACACATTTACATCACTGGTTAGACCAGCTTGAAATTATTACCCGGCTAGGACTAGTCTTTTCGATTCACGACTTTTAATGTTTCGTCAATTCATGAGTCAATACTGAGTCGTAATCAATTCACGGTTTCCACTTGTTAGTAAAAACCCGTGAAAGACTCTTAGCCACTTGCTCCCCCTCAATATGTGCACATTGATTGATTCAATTAGAAAGTTATTAAAACTTTGGCAAATACGGGTGAGCTTACATACGAGATCATTTATTCACCATTTAATCACTTGCTCCCCCTCAATATGTGCTTTGTTTAAAAATCAAAAACTCTAAAAATTTTAGCACATACGGGAGAGCGAACCTTTTTAGTCCAAAAACATCCTTTTGAGTCCAAAAACATCACATTTAAATCAGATTTCATATTTAAATCACATTCTCTCCCCCGATCATAAAATTTCAAATCTTTTGAGATTTTGTGATCCCAATTGATTTAAATGATTTTCGAAGAAACTTTGGAGAGAAATGTGATAAAAGTTTAAACGTTTACTGATTTTGAGACACTTTTTGAATTTCACTGCTGCTGGTGCACAAAGTTTTTAAAGGTGCAGAAATTTTGAGCAAATACGCTCCCCCTCAATTAATGACCCGTTTTTAATTTTAACGTTTAATAGCCATTAATGTGAGCGGTAATGTATTTGAGAAAATTTAAGACCGATAGCCACCTTGTACACCACAAAATCTCTTTTGAAGAATTTTAGAAGAAAGAGATTTTGGGAAAAGAAGACTTCTCTTCTTTTACTAGAAAGGTTGCACTGAAGCGTACAACTTTTCGGATGGTCCGCACACAGTGAAAAGTAATCCATGCCCGGATGAAATTCATCCGTTGTTAGGAACAATCGTCTTAATGATGTCAAATTGGTGACGCTTTTTCCTCATTTTTGAAAACCGGGTTGCTATCTGAAGTAATAGCAAACCATAATTTTACGAGCGGGTTACAGTCTGAAATAACTGCAAGCCATATAGGCATGTTTTGAAAACATTTTGAACTTCTGTTCGAACTTCATCTAAAGACCCGTATCATTATTAAATGACATTTCTAGGACCGTAAATGTTATCGATGCCAGAAGACATGCCAAAAAAAACTATATTTTTGGTATTTTCTGGTTTTTCTGATTTTTATGGTTTTTATAGGTTTTATATTTTTGATTTTTTTTTGGGGTTTTAAATATATATGCAAGGATATTTGAAGCGAATCCATTACTCCTCATTCTCTTCCTGAAGACTTTTGAGTGGTACTGGCATGAGATTCTCTACACCAAGTTGCTGGAGAATAAATCGAAACCGTTCTCCAGGAAGTGCTTTAGTTGAGACTCTGTCCTTGCGAAGTGAAGTTCCACCACATCACTGGAGAATCCATTTGCCCGACTTGCAGCATTGGCGAGAAACATTCTGATAACTTCGATAGAAACACTCTGAGTGAACAATTCCTCAAAATCAATGCCTTTCTTTTGATGATAACCCTTAGCATCAACCCTTGCCTTGTATACAGAACGTCATCATGCTCATCAGATTTTCTCTTTAAGGCTCCATCTAAGAGCTATAATTATTGCACAGTCTGGAGATGGTGCCAATTCTCATACTTAAAGTTGATAGAATTCATGTCATTCTTCTTGTATCGCATTAAACCAAAATTCGTTTGATATGACAATCTTAAAATCTTTAGGCTCGACTTTGGATAGTATGGAATTATAAAAGCACCACAAGGCATGTGTGTTCAGATCACTTCGTGTGGACACCGGTTGAGAAGGATTCCCATTATAGTGAAGATCATGTGGTTGTGGGTAGGAAAATGATGTGCTTGTGTTAAGATCTCCTGAAGAAGAAGCCTTAGATGAAGTATCAGGAGTAAATGTGTTTTTAGACCGGAGCAACATCAGGTGGAGCAGATGGATTTACTTCAAAATAATCGTCGACTGCAGTGCCTTGATGTACGGAAGGAGATTGAAAGTATGATGATGTTGATGAATGACTTGCTAATGGATCGTCTTGAGCTATTGAAACAGGACAAGATGAACCATTTTGGATCGTTTGGAATATGAGCTGCGATGGCTGGTGGTACCGGTGTATCACCAATTGGCGGCTCAAAGTATTCATCAACCATTAGTTTAGCCAAGATCTCCAAGTCCTTATCGGTAGAGGGTACATAAGGTACATGCAGGAGTGGGATACTGTACAATAACTGAACTGGTTGGTTCAGAAGACAAAAGTTTAGGCGCGGGTCCTACACTGATGTGTGCAGAAGCCATTGTAGAAGTTTGTAGACAACTTCTCATACATATTCACCACCAAAGCTTTAGAGGCTTACGAATAATTGTCTGAACTTGTGGTTGCCATGGTGTAATCTTAAACGGGATTTTACAACTCTTGTGACTTAAACCGAGAGATCGATTCTCTCCCGGGATTTTACTAAAGTCAACAAAAGAAACCGAAAGATGTAATACGCGAGTTAAACTTAGAGTGAGATCTCGGATCAGTCACAATTAGCACTAAGTGTCAAGTCGCGACGAGTCAAGTTACAATGGATCCGATCATAATAAGTCAAGTTGTAAATGTTTAACTCACAACGTCAAATTACAATCAGACTAATCGAAACGACTCAAGTCACAACAATTCACCAAGCACAGGTTGATAACAAATCACTAGACTCTCACAGCTGAGTCAATCACTGGGCACTAACAAATCGTCGAATTTTATCCTCCTCAATGTGAAGCTTTGGTAGCTTTCCCCCAAACCGACAATCATCTTTATGAGACCACTTTCCCTAAGTCGTTGAAGTGATGCAAAAAGTCTCATTGAATGAGGCTCATAAACCCGAAGAAAGCAATAACACCGAAGTAACAAGGTGAACCACTGATCATCTCTGCGGTTATCAATCCCGGAATTTCATATTAAGCCCAATCACATGACCTTGTTGTGCGTCCCCAATGTACACATTACTCTACGGTTTTGAGCAGTTGTCTATTCAGGGGATTAATAGATCAACATCTTCATTTTACCAAATGCATTCCAGTTATCTTTCACATAATAGCTTAGTTCATATTGTACACACGTACCCACCACAAGTAGATACGATGACACCAAAGTAACAAGTTGAGGCACCGACCCTCTCTGCGGATATCAATTCCGGAATAAATGATTAAGCCCTGTCATGTGAACCTGTTGTGCGTCCTTGATGTACACATATATCTCCCATGATGGTTGCGAACTCATCGGAGTCAGCATAACAATGTGTACATGAAGCATTAACCAGAAGCATTTTAACTTAAATCATAACAGTTCGAATGAAGATGTCGATAAGCAATATCATCTCACATTCCAAGTGTCCTTCTCATATTTCTTCCCACTGAAAGCTGAAGTAATACATACCACAAGTATCGAAAGACCACTTCCCCCACGTAGTTGGAATAGTGCACCGAACACCATGAGTTAAGACACTGATTGTCTCTGTGGTTATGACATTTGTCTTCCCGGCATAACTTCAATTAAGACGAAGTATTAAGTTCATCACGTGTACTCTTTATGCATTCAGATGTATGTCTCTTTACTCCCTTGCTGGTTTTAATACCTCAGAATCAACAACACATTTTTGCACAATAACATGAAATTTTGTGAGAAGAACAACATTTGCTTAGATGTATCCTGTGAGAATCAACTGCTACAGAAAAACTCTCTGACTACCATTATCAACCCTTATATTCAGTCGGCTACATGAAGTGACCACTGATGAAGTAAACCCGATATATCTAACTTGAAGTTGAAGTAAAATTCCCCATTCTGGTGACTTAAGCTTGCACTAATGTTGGAAGAACGGTGTAGAGAATTTATGCTCCAAGCAAATCCCTAAGTATTCAATACTTAATCAACGTATGATACATTAACACCTCTTGCGATTATCCACAACGTCATCAGCGTGTGACACTGAGTACTACAACGTAACTCCTTAAAGTGATAGTTAACCAGGTCTTCAACCATCCACCCCGACTGCTGGTAACTAGATAAACCAAGTCTTCAACTTAAATCTTAATCACGAGCAAGTTATCATTGAAAGTCATGCATCCAACCAACCCCGACTTCAAGATAAAATAAGATCACGCCGTTTGTGAAAGTTAACTACAATCTCAAATAAAGGATACCAAATAAACTCCGTGATCACATGACATTCCATGTCCAAATTCTTAGCCGACATTTTCCTTTATGATCTTGCGGTTGGTTTACAAAGTGCACATTGGAAGGAACAAAAATCCGTGAAGAAAGAGGTAAGGAAACGGATCATTATTCATGTGTGCAACTTTAATATCATGATAGTCATCATCAACACCTTGAGGAGTAACTGGAGATTGGGTTACTTGAGTAGTCTGAGTAATACTTCTAGATGGTGCATCTTGATCAATGGAGCTTGAAGAAGGTGAACTAGTTGAGTCAGCAGGAACCGGAATAAGATATTCTGGAACTAGATGATCAACCTTCGTAAAGGCTTGGAAGTATTCATCAAACATAAATCCCAGTCATCTTTAATATATGGAGCATTAGGTGTCGGAGAAGAGCCGAATGACCATACTTCAAGCATCAATCATCATGTAGAAAGTGAATAAAAATACACTCAATCATGTAGTTTATTCACACTAAGTTTGCCATTTTTGATTGAATACGCACAAAAACCAAAAATTGCATCCAAAGTAAGTGAATAAGCATACACTCAAAAATTTTGAACGAAGTTTGCCATTTTTGATTGAGTAGCAAGTGAATGAAAAATACTATCAATCATGTATTTCATTCACCCTTCTCCCCCTCAAAAATTGCAAACGAGGTTGTAATTTTTTATTGACCAAGTGTATAAGAATTCGGACAAAGATAGGTAGATCCACTTGATGAATGAACGAGCATTGAGAAAGCATGAAGCATGTTGTTGAAGATGATCAAAACCAAGAAGATTTCTCTTCTTCCGAAGATAAGGCGCACTGAATCGTACACCTTTCTTTTCATTGATGAACGGGGCCTGAAGTGTTGTCAACAGACACCATAATGATGAAATTGAGAACCGAGGCTTGAACTGCAGTGTTCAAACGTCATAGTCATTGAAGAAAGAGGCCTGAACTGATGTATTCAGACGTCATAATGCACATGCATCAACATCGACATTCGAAAACTCTTGAAGCTGGATAAATGATAGCTTTAGGCCTCCAGACTTTGAGTTTTCTCATGTAGTGAATGATTGATATACCTGCAACTGAGTAAGGACTACCTGCACTAACATCACAAACTTGATTGCATATATATGGGTTAGTGACAACAGTATCCAAACCCTTAGGGGTTTCACGATCAACCATGGTATTGACATTAGTGAGCAACTTTCCGGTAGGTAGCCACTTAAGTCTGATGTTCTTAAAAATTCTACCGGTTGGCATCCACTTTTGGCAAGATCTAGGATTGCTAAGTGTCTTATACATAGTGGAAGAGTTAATGTTATTCCTAGTCTCTACTGATTTAGCAGTTTGTAACCACCTAGGAAAAGATTTAGATTTGCTTTGCTTCTCATGCATTGTGGGTGACTTACTAAAAATCCTAGACTTCGCAGGTTGAACCTTTGCAAAGTTCCTCAATAACTTAGGAGGCATCACACACGGTTGTGAACCTAAGATACCATCCTTATGAAGTAGTGCCCTTTTCCTAGCCTTTTCAAGATCATAGTTCTTGTACAAGTCCTTTATATCATAAGTATTTTGAACCTTAATGCTAGGTTTTAACACTGTTTTCGAACTAATCCTAGAGGAGCTGGCTGTAGGGGTAACTACTTGATGAGGCTTAGCAGAACTAGAAGCAATACATTTAGTCAAATAATGTGTAGTGACTGATTTTGTCAAGACTTGTTCTGCATTAACTTGGGAGGCAAACCGAGTTTTTGAAACGTAGTCGGTTGTCTAACAACTGAATGGTTTCTATTCGATGGTAAAACCGGTTTCCCCAAGATTGATGGTTTTGCAAACTTAGTGTTCACACAATTCCCTGTTGCCTTTCTTAGCTCATTTTTTAATGCTGCAATTGTGAAACCCTTTTCCAGAAGTTGAGCTTTGAATTCATCATTTTTGGCAGTCAAAGAGGTTGTTTGCTCAAGATTAATAGTTTTCATTTCTTTGATTGTCTCGTTAAGATTTTTACAATTCATTTTCAAAGACTCATTTTCCTTAAGTATTTTAGCCACATTATGTTCCGATTCAATAACAGCACATTCACGTTTAGCCTTAACTTCATTATACATATCACACAACTCAGTAATACGTTTTTTCAGGTTTTTGATTGTTAAGTTCTTTGTTTCTAGCTGAGCTTTCAAATCATTAATCATAAAGAATTCACGAAAATCAGGAAGTTCCGGCTTTTTACATGGTTGGTTAATCTAAAGACTTTCTTCCTTTTGTTGCATTGCAATTTCAAGAGAAATACAATGTTTTTCAAGCTGTAAAAATCTTTTTGAAAGTTCATTAAAAACTTCTTTATCAACCATATCATTTGATTTAATAGCATCAGCCGTAAACATAGAACTTAACAAACCATCACGTTCAGCATCCTGATCACTTTCTCCCCCTTTATGACTCATATTTGTTGAATTAGACATGGTATTGCTATCAGTCTTTTCCAACAAATTCGTGTCATAATTGAGTTTGATTTGATCAGTATGCTGACGTTCATTAGAGAGCACATTTTGTTGAACAGTTAAGGGTACCTCAGCACATGACATTTGTTCTAACCGGTCTAAAATCAGCATCCATGCCATGGGTGACTAGAGTCACTAAACTTCTGGTAGTGTCAAGCTTATCAGTTTCTGATCCTTTGCGCATCGTGACAACTGACCCAACTTCCGAAGCTTTACCCAAGTCATTAATACCATCACATGATTGCACCAAAGTTGCATTCACTTTGTCGTCATTCAAATGTCTGAGCTGTGCTCTTTCCTTAATGAACTTCTGAACATCACCCATGAGTTGAATGAGTGTATCTCTGAACGTGTCAACCTCAATTCCCGTGTGTTTAGCAAAACAGCTTTTAGTCATCTCACTGTAATAGTCATACTCCAGAATGAATTTTGAATCAAAGAATACTTGGAGTTGTCTGTAAAGTACACTAAGAGTAGCCATGGATCCAGTGTTGGAAGATATTCCTTGGTCAAGTTGTTGTTGCAATTGATCTAAGTTAAGAATCATTGTGTCTGTGTAGATCTGAACATCTTGACCAAAGAGTGTTGCAAATGCACGTTCGTATCCCATTATGAATTCAATTCCTTTTAAAATCACCGAGAGGTGTGAATGAAGTTGTCGGAAGCAGTCTATGCAGCTTTTCTCTGCGTTATTGAATAATTTTTGTGGCTGATGCAACTCTTTCTCTTGAGAACTCGAGCATGACGATTCCATCTCAGTATAATCTGACTCGAAAACGGTTGTCTGATTAGAAGCGTTTGTCAGTTGTACTTTGTTGTGAATCTTAAGTTCATCGTCCATGTCGTATAACTTGAGTATCTCCAAGATGACAGAATCTGAATTGGTAGACATGATTGTGAACGTGCACGGGATTTTACAATTCTATGATTTAAACCGAGAAATAGTTTCTTTTGCGGGATTTTACAAAATCAAGAGGAAACCGAGAAATGATGCTGAGTACTTTAGTGATCGAGTGTGAGATGATAAACTTTGCAAGGTACAGTAAATTATCTAAGTCAAGTCACAACGAGTCAAATCACACCAAGTCGAATCTCAATTAGTCAAATTGCAAGAATCAACTCGCAACGTCAGATTGTAATTGGACAAGTTGTAACAACTCAAATCGCAACCAATCTCAAATCACAGAACTATTCAACTTGCAGCGTATTGTCAACTCACAACAACTTGATCACCTATCAGTGAGATATCAACCAGCAGAGTGATTTGCTTTGGTAGATGCAAGTTGTAATGGTAAAATTATGGTCTGAAAACTTAAAAACTCAATAACTTCACTCCGGAGGTGATTTGGGCCTCGAAAAATTCGTTTCACGACTTTGTGGTGAAACCTCACAATATTCAGCCTGTTCCGGTCGTTTTGACAGGTATTTCGCTGAAAACGGAGTTACGGTTCAAAAGTTATGGCCGTTTGAAGTTTTAACGTAAAAAGTCAACTTTGGTCAAACCGCTAGAATCTGGTCAAACCGCTGGAATCTGGTCAAACCGCTAACAAGTGACCGCTGACAGATCTAACCGCTGACAGAAACTAACCGCTGACAGAAGATAACCGCTGACAAAAGTAACCGCTGACAGAGTAACCGCTAGTAAGTAAACCGCTGAAAAGTAAACCGCTGAAAAGGTAACCGCTGACAAAGAAAACCGCTAGAGGAGCTAACCGCTGGTAGCAAACCGCTGAAATAGTACAAAGTACAGCATTATGTTCGCTGACACAGTGTACTAACCGCTGACACTAACCGCTATAACCCCAAACTAACCGCTGCCAAGAACAAGTTACCGAGGAGAAAACCGCTGCCAAGAAAAATGGTCCAAAATCACTCGTACACTTCACAAACGTAAGATCTAGCCAAACCAACTTATAAACTAGATAAATCTAACCCCTCTAATCCAAGAAGTACAAGAAAGAACACAAGAATCACCACGAACAAGATCAAAACTAAGTAAAACCACCCTAAACTAATAGAAACTAAAACAAACCATACACCACAAGTCCTACAATCCCTAGGATGTAACCATGGCTCTTGATACCAATTGTAGGATACTAGATAAGCACAAAACACATATTGTTCCTTGTGGTTTGGTTCGTTTACAAGCAAGAAAGAATGAAAGAAATGTAGAGAGAGAAAGTTAGAGAGAGAAAGAAGTGAAGCCTTGAGAGAAAACAAAAAAAAAAAGAAAATAGATTATGAGAAGGCTTACCCTCTCCAAGGAGGAGAGGGTATTTATATGTACATGGGTTTTTGCCACTTGGGCTGCGGATCAGGCATACAGTAGGTAAAGACCCGTCCTTCTTCCGTGAATACTAACTACTTCTAATCTACGTTTTACTAACTATTGTAATTACTACGAGCTAAACAATGCTTAATCATACTTGGGGTGACTGAATCTTTCTTATACAAAAATCGTATTCCTAACAATAGAACTTGAAGATCAAGTCAAGTTTCTCATGAAATCCTACGAGGCTCCTAAACCTTCAAGCCAAGTGAATAAAATCACTTCCTCGTGCGAATTATGTAGTGGTCCCCACGACACTCGTGATTGCATGGAACTCCCCGAACAAGCTTTTGCGGACTACGCATCCTCGCGTACCGACGGAGCGGGAGACAAGTGGTACACTTTCAAACCCGAGCCAAATCCTTACGGTGATTCATACAACCCCTCGTGGAAAAATCACCCGAACCTTAGGTGGAAGTCAAACCAAAACATGCCCCAAAACAATTCTTCCAACCCACCTAATCATTTTCAACCCAACGGTTCTTCCTCGAACCGTACCTTCAACAATAATCCTTCCAACGACTATGGTAGTACCAATAACTTTGAAGGATTGATGTCGAAATTTATGGCATCTCAAGAAGCTCGTATATCCAAGTTTGAATCCGAGTTCAAACAAAGGCAAAGCGAGATGACCGAAAAAATCGATTCCTTGTTGAAGATTTTCAATGACCGAGAGATGGGTGCCCTCCCGAGCGACACGGTCAAGAACCCAAAACTAAACGTTAACTCCATTTCTTCGGTTTCGTCCCCTAGTTCTTGCCCACAATACTATTCGGTCAACACCGTGAGCACGTGTTTCAAACAAACCCACATCCCTCAAAAAGACCATGAGAATAAGGTATCCGACACCAAATCGGTCAACAACATAGTTGAGACACCTCCTACTCAAGACCTTGACAAAGAATTCAAGGAACTCCACCTTGAACGTCCGGTTACTGATGTGTTAGAATGAGCCCCCTACTATTACGCCCTCTTAGAAAAATATGAGAAGAAGCTCAAATTAGGTGAAAAAGGGACAGCTTTCGTTCGAAACAAACTACCTAAGAAGTTAGAAGATCCGGGCTTATTTGTCCTACCGTGCAAGATCGGTAATTCGGAAGCTTATGACACATTAGCCGATCTTGGATCTAGCCTCAACTTACTTCCATTACCTCTCTACACCACCCTCAAACTAGGAAAGCTAGAAGAAACCGAGGTAATAATAGGTTTAGCGGATGGAAGTGTAGCATACCCGGTAGGAGTAGTAAAGGACGTGGTAGTTCACATAGGGAAGTTAACAATTCTAGCCGATTTCCACGTCCTCGATATGGTGAGCGACCCTACATGCCCCTTGTTGATAGGAAGAGGATTTTTAGCCACCGCTAGTGCTATGATTGATTGCAAGGGATCCAAGATAGCGGTAGGAGAAGGGGAAACTTGGTCGGTTTATAATGTTAAGAAATATGCCTACGACACCATTGAGGAATCAACCGATAGAAAGACCTCTAGATACAGACCATGGTTAGAAGGAGACTTTATAGGACCCCAACGCCCATTCTACCTAGAATAGGAATTTTGAAACCGAACACAAACGGTAGAACAACTTTTGGCTAGGGACACCGAACTAGATCCCTTTGAAGACCCCCTAATTATTAGAAAAATGACCGACTTCCTAGGAGTTTTGCCAAT
Source organism: Artemisia annua (assembly GCA_014162995.1). NCBI lineage: Eukaryota > Viridiplantae > Streptophyta > Magnoliopsida > Asterales > Asteraceae > Artemisia > Artemisia annua. The sequence goes on along the minus strand of LBNU01020913.1, from coordinate 10,343 downwards.
CAACGTAGCCATGAATAAATGGAAAAAGCGAGGGCGATAAACATAAAAGGAATTGGGATAGGCCACCTAAGGAAGGGGATGGATCGTGGCACATAAAGATAACTCTATATGATCCGGATGGAGAGAAGTTTGAGAGGTCATATTTCACCAAACGCACCAATAGGACACTTCCAACCAAAATCAACCCTAAGGATATCCTCGATGTGGAACTCACCTATGTAGGATAGGGTGACTTTGAGTCTAGCTACAAGACTCATTAATAAAGAAAAGCGCTTCTTGGGAGGCAACCCAAGCTTTGTGTGTTTTATTTGTTTGTTTATTTGATTTTATTTGTTTCCGTATGTATGATATTTCTTGTTATTGATTCATGATTCAAACTAACTTGTGAAAATGATTTATTTTGTTTTTAACTTCGTCTTAACTACATATAAAGGTATTTTGCAAAAGCTAAGTGTAAGGGAAATCTAAATCGGTTTATAAGAACAAATGAACATGAATCATAACAATGTAAATTAACATACATATTAGTATTTGATTGAGTCAAATGCTTGTATCGAGTCATAATGAATTTCTGCAGGAATTCCAGGAAGTAAGATCTAGTTTTTCCAGAATTTTTCCGGAAACTTAACATGAGAATTCTGTCAGATCATTTCTGACGGCGTCAGGCATTACAACCTGACGGCGTCAGGCAATAATTTTCTGCAATTTTTGAAAGTTTTGTATTTCTTCCGGAAATAAAAAGTTTTGTTAATTCTCTAACTTATAATCTCCAGGAATTCTGCAAAAATATTCATTCTACAAGCATTATATCCTATTATAGATTATACCGCCGATTTTATGCGAGGTTGGCCTTTATTTTTTTCAGGTTAACAGGTTATTTTGGACAAGAAGATGATTTACATTTTGAAAGGGAAGCTTTGAATGTTCATCTTTCTTGGAAGAAGATCTAACCATGTTACCTCACTATCCACATCAAACGAATCAGGGGAGTATTTGATTTTATTCTTTCATTTTATTTACTTTTACATCTTCTATTCGAACATTGGGGACAGTGTTTGGTTTAAGTGTAAGGGGGGGGGGGGTAAATGAAGGCACCTTAGAAAATACAATTGCGCTTGATTTTTGTTTGTTTGATAGTAAATTTGTAATAAAACCGAGAGAAATATTTGTTAGGGTAATTTTAGCGCCAATTTAAAAATTTTTACAACATTTAGAAGTGAGACTTTGGTCTTAATAAGCGTCTCATGGATAGGAAATTATATGACTAGCACAAAACCGTGCCACTAAAAAATTTTTCCACCTCAAATATGTGAGGTTCACCCCTAGAATTGTTAGGAAAAGCATTCATCTTTGATGCTATGATGTGTGTACCGGTAGCACTTAGATTCTAGAACTTGCGTTAGGACCATCTCAAATCCACAAGTGAGACTACATTCGTGTAGTTAGATCTACTACATGATAAGAGGCATTAGGATTAACCCTTTGTTTTTACACTCGTGTTTTTGTTTTAATTACTTTGGCTACATT
>LBNU01020911.1:0-23992 GCA_014162995.1 Artemisia annua | reverse complement strand
CTAATATGAGATGATAATCAAAGAAACACAAATGGTCCGACTCAGTTTCATACTCTCAAAAGAAGCACAGAAAGCAAGAAGACAAAAGAGGAAGCCGTAATCATACCCTAGTATAAATTATTCATTTGTAGCCATGAGAAGGCAGTAGGTAGTTTATTAGGAATTAGGTAGTAGTTTAGCTGTAGGAGTAGGATTAATATAATTTTTAGCTTATTTGTCTTTTAAACTCACTTTGCTTTCTAGATTGTAACCTTATTTTTCAAGTTTAAATTCAAGTTCAGCCTCCTTTTTACTATTCGTAATTTATTTACAAGTTGTTCATTTTTATTGCTTTATATTTTTAGTTCTGCTTTGTAATGCTTATTTGTGTTGCTATTATGTCTCATATTAGTTGGAAAATCCTTTTAGGTTCATATTAGAGGAAATCAGTTGAGCTTGTGAGTTGTGTTAAGCTGTTTTTGAATCTTTGATGTATTAAAGGGGTGTTTGGGATTGCATTTTAGATTTTGAAAAAAACGGTTTTAACCAACTTTGGATCTCAAATCAGGTTGCTATAGCATTATCTAAGTCTAATTAGTAGTTATTTAGGAGTATGAATCACTTTTAAGTAGTTTTATAAGTTCTAAATTAGTTTTTAAAAATCCAAGTTTTAAAAGCTTTTGTGAACAGTCAATATTTAAGATCTTTCAAAAGTCTTCAAGTATTGTTGTATTTGGTGCAAAATGAGTCTAGATTGCATGTTTAAAGTTCTATTCCAATGTCTTTAATGTTTTGTGTCAAAAATCTTGTTTATAAGGTTTTCTTATTAAGTCCAAAAATTCAATGATGACTTCTCAGTACCAAGTTTCATAGCGTATTTTTAAGTCCAATTCAATTTCAAAATTCACAAAAATTACTTTTTATTATTCCTTGTTAGTAGGTATTTAGCTGTTTTTAGCTTTTAGACAGTAGTGATAGCTTTTAGATTACTTAATTTGCCTTCAAACATAGCATCACAGCAGCCCTCATAGCTCAGCTCAACTTTTTCATTGCCACATTCTAGCCTTCATTTCTTGCTCAAAATCCATAATTTTTGTTTCTAATTTCTCTCTCCCAGCTTAGCTTTACATTCCAACAGCTTTTACACACTAGTTTTACCATTAGCTTATCTAGATTTTATCTTAAAGTTGCATTTTTTTTCTGTTTTGCTGTCAAAAAAAAAGTCCCAACAGTAGTTTGGCTTTTATTTTTCATTTCTTTATTATAAGCTCATTTGCTCTGAAAATTTGCACAATAGATCTTTGCTACCTTGTCTACTTGATAGTATTTTTGTCTTATTTTTGTGAATTTTTCTCAGGCCTGTGCATTAGTCCAAACTTGCCCCCTTGTCATTTTTTTTCTGCAGCCCATTTAGTACTTTGCTTATTTTGTATTTGATTGTGCTTCTATGTGCTTATAGAATGCTTATTCTCTGTCCATTTAGTTTTTTTTAGGATTCCCCTTATTTCCCTTTGCTTGTTTTCCCTTAGTATAGCTTATAGAAGCTTTTTAGGTTAGCTTTTAGGAATTCCATTAAATCCTTAGTTTAATTTAGGTATTTCCCTTTTAGATTACGTTTTTAAATTTCGCGCGTTACGTTTTTAGTTTAGATTATGTTTTTATTTAATTGTGCCTTACATGCTTTCGTTAATTGTTTACTTGCGTTATTTTGGATTATTATGTGCTTGAATTAGTTTAGAAATTCAAATCTCTCTTTAAATCTCATTCAATTCACCCTATCACAATTCGGTTTCTGATTTCGCATTTCACACCTCGTCGGGACTACACGACCCGAGAAAACACTATACACACCGGAGCACATATACTAGGATTGACTATCTTAACCATACTTGGTTAAGTGGTTGATTCAAGCGTATCACTTTTTGGCGCCGCTGCCGGGGAGGAGTGAAAGCCGAAACCGTTTCTCGTTTGACGATTAGTGAATTTGAAGACCCTTCCCCCGGGAAGTTACCGTCTTGTTTTTGTATATATTTTCATAATATAAAAACCCAAAAAGATTTTCTTTTTCAAAATTTGTTTTCCTTTTATCTTAAATTGTTTTCCCGTCATAAAAACCCAAAAAGAATCTTCGTTATCCTCTTTTATGTGTAATTCTTATCCTTTTACCCTCTCATACCGTTTAATTCTTTTTCTCTCATTCTTCTTATCCGTTAATTCTTTATCTCGTATCCTCTAAACCGTTTAATTCTATCTCTTTCTCCCTCTTATGTTTAACTCTAATGGAATCGTTTATTCCTTGCGTCGGTTGTGGTGAGCCGCTTTTCGGTTTACCGTGTTGTTAGTGTACGTGCAAAAGGTGTGGTAACGATATTCGGGATAGAAGTTGTTTGTTTTGTGGTTCGAGGAATTCATTCGCTTATGATCCAAATCCGAATTCATTCAACGACTCTTCAAATTTTTCCGACTACCCACCATAGCCCGATTTATCTTCATTCAATCAACGTTATTGTGATGGATGTGGAAATCCTTTAGATCCGACATCGACTTATTGTTAACGGTGTACTTGCGAGAGGTGTGGAAGAAATCTTATAAATGGATTTTGTTCGTTTTGTGCCTGTGAAGCTGAAAATTCTTACATTTATGATTTTGATTCGAACTTTTCCAATTATCCTCAAAACAATTTCAATCACCCTCCTAAAGACTCTTATGAGCAAGAACCATATTTCAATGATAAAACATTTCAAAATTCACCAAATTCGTCACAACAATCATACGGTTGTGAGTATTGTGGAGGTCCACACTTTAGCTCCGATTGTCAAACGAGGAATCCGTTTTCTTGTAACGATTATGGCTATTCTTATCATGACCAACCTTCACAATACCAAATGATTCAAACTCAACCTCAACCAATTCTTCCAGAAATCCAAAATGTATTGGAGATAATTGATGAACATAAGGATTTGGTTAAAGAACTTGCCTAAAAAGATACTCATCAGGAAACTTATAGAGAACTTTTAGCTAAGGAACAAGCAGCTAGAGTAAGTTCCCAATATCGTCAGACTTTTGTTTACGATTACGATGACGATGATGATGATGAGGAATATATTCAAATTGGGAAGTTCTATGAAAATTCTTCAGCTACAAACCCACCCATCCAAAAACCGCAGGGAGATAAGAGTATGGAAGAATTACTAGCAGAAGAGCAAATGGAAATCATAAAATCCATGTATGCTAGCCCTTCTCAACTCCCTCAGCCAGTTGCAATCACACCCGAAGAACCCGCTAACTCTCTAAGTATGGGGGACGAGCATCTTAGCACTATTCCGGAAACGGAATTGTCTAGTGTTGAGGACCTTGTCCCAATCCCAAGTGAGTTCGAGGGTATTCTTGATCATATGTGTGATGTGCCTTCTCCTCTTGATCTTTCAAAAGATCATATTGAGACTTTCTCCTATTCTGACAGTGATCACATTGTAACAATACATCATAAGTTTAACTAAATATAAATGATAGAAATGTACGCATAAATAGTCTAACATGCAACCTATTACAAATGTAATGACCGACACTTTTCATTACGTGAAACGTGATCCTAACAGGACTCCTTGTTCTATAAAAGGAGGTTCTAGGTTAAGGTTAGTGATATACGTATCAATTGTAAAAGCTTCAAGGTGTAACCCTAGTGATAGCTAAGATCACTCGTATTATTATCATTAATAATATTGAAGCTGCAAGTTTGTTTAAACCATTGTGTTCATTACTCACAATTGTTCTCACTCACAATACATTATACAATCAATTTTCTAAGTGTTAACAAGTAAATTCCGCGTACTTGTTAGCATCACTCAAAGTATCTATCTAACACAAGGTGTGTGTTTAGATCCTCATCAACCCGTAACCTAACCCCAAAATTACCAAATTACCCTTCACCCGACACCACAATTCCCAAAATGCCCTTAAAACCCCGAAACTTAATTGCAAAATCATTTTCACAACCCCAATCCTAAAACCTTTTTCCAGAAACCATTTTTTCAAATAAACCACAAAAATATTTTGATAAAACTTTTTATTTTGCTTTATTATTATTATTAGTATATAATTAGTATATTATTATTATTATTATTATTATTATTATTATTAGTATCTATCTAACACAAGGTGTGTGTTTAGATCCTCATCAACCCGTAACCTAACCCCAAAATTACCAAATTACCCTTCACCCGACACCACAATTCCCAAAATGCCCTTAAAACCCCGAAACTTAATTGCAAAATCATTTTCACAACCCCAATCCTAAAACCTTTTTCCAGAAACCATTTTTTCAAATAAACCACAAAAATATTTTGATAAAACTTTTTATTTTGCTTTATTATTATTATTATTAGTATATTATTATTATTATTATTATTATTATTATTATTATTATTATTATTATTATTATTATTATTATTATTATTATTATTATTATTATTATTATTATTATTATTATTATTATTATTATTATTATTATTATTATTATTATTATTATTATTATTATTATTATTATTATTATTATTATTATTATTATTATTATTATTATTATTATTATTATTATTATTATTATTATTATTATTAGTATTCTTATTATTATTATGTATATTCAAATTATTATTATTATTATTGTTATTAAAAAAAAAACTACAAAATAAAATATGTTTTGATAAAAATTACTACTACACTAATACAAACCCATGTATCCTATATCCTAAACCCACCAATACACTTAGCCCATAACATCCCTCAGCCCATCACCCAAACAAAAACCCAAGCCTACCACTGCCACTCACCAATCCAAACCTTACACAAACACAACCCGTAACCCACCTTGTTGATTCCCAAAGTCAAAACACCACCTTGCTTATCCCTTTCCCTCCAAATTCACAACAAAATAGAGGGCTCCCTGTCCCACTTCCAGCTCACCCCATAAACAGCCAAGCATTCCTCACATGATGTCTTATCATCAATTGCCACCTTGGCAATCCAAATGGTTTAAAAATGATCCCACGGCCATAAATGTAAGAAGTGGAGACCAAGGATCAATCAATGGCTGTGATGGCTCTTGAGAAAACACAAATTGGCTTCAAGAGCTTTTGTCTGTCACAACAAACACAAACAGCAACAAGACAAGAAGAGGAGGGACCCTGCTACTCAGATATATATAGAAGCTTATGTAGCCATTATGAGGCAGTAGGTAGTTTAGTAAGAGTAGAAATAGTTTAGCTTGTAGCTTAGTTTAAATTAGTTTAAGTTTTTAAGTTATTTCAAGCTTCTGTACTTTAAAAATTCAGTTTAATGCAATTTCAAATTTTCTTTCATTACTTTGCAAAATTTACCTTTTTGCTTTTTAAATTATTTCACTGCTTATTTCTGGTCAGTTATTGCTTATTTAGTTTCTAGTTAGCCTATTTTACTGTCTACTTTCAAACTTCAGTCCAAAAAATTGCTTTTCACTTCACTAAATTCAAACAGACACTCCATTAAGGAGTGTTTGGCAATAGGTTTATTTTTTAGCTATAAATTGTTTTGACCAATTCTAAAGTTTAGATTAGCTTAAGTTAGGTGTATTTAGTAGTTTCTAATCAAATATTTTCATCTCCATTCAGTTTTCAAGCATTCAAGCATGTTTTCCAATTTTTTTTATTTTAACTGATTTTACTTAGTTAACTAGGTTAGATTTTTGTTTAGGCTTCTAGTGTTGTTTTCTTTACTGCATTATAGCTCCAAATAGTTCTACATAAGTGTTCATTATCTGGTATTTGACCTTTCAAGGTCAAATACTTGCTTTTGACCCATTTTTTAAACTGTTTTGCTGTCAAAAAAAGTCCCTACAGTCACTTTGGCTTTTATTTTTCATTTCCTTATTTTTCACTCAATTGCTCTGAAATTTGGCACTAATGAACTTTGGTAGTTAATCTATTTCCCTGTATTTTTAGTAATTTTTTTTGACAACTATTTGTAGGCCTGAACTTAGCCCTCTGAGCATATTGCAGCCTTTGAATAGTTTTTGCTTAATAGTTCTTTTTAGGCTTATTACTGCTTAATTCTTGCTCTTTTAGCTTATTTTAGGAATCCCTTTACTGCCCTTAGCTTTATTTTCCCTTAGCTTTAGCTTATAGCAGCCTTAGATTAGCTTTTAGGTTCCAAAATTTCTTTTATAAGCTTATGCCCAAACTGCCTATAATTTCCCTTTGTAACTGCCTTTTCTTTTTAGCTTTTTTGATTCATATTAGCTTATCAAGTTTGATTCAGTTAGTTATTAGCTTAATTAATTCTAGAGGTAGCTTTCTTGAGCTTTTGGACAAAGATGTTAAGCTAGGATTGTAGCTTAAGCCCCCTTAGTTCCCTTTCACCACTGCTGCTGCTATAAGCTTGTTTACCCAGCTTATTTTGAAGTTTTTAAAAGAGTTGTGCTTGCAAAAAGTTTGTTGTTTTGACGCTGTCACTTTCTGCAAAAATAAAATAGAAAAAAAAAATGTTTGCAAAAAATTGGGTTTTGCTTAGAGTCGAATCGTGGTCATAGCGTACACACAGACAACACCACAACACTCTTCACCACTTGCCCTAGGGTTTTTTTCATGTTATAGTTTCCTTTGTTAATTTATATAGTAGTTTTGATTTCTTATGCTTATTTACTCAACAGCTTCTTATTGTGGCTTTTTAACTGCTTATTAGGGTTTCACCCATTTTTGTAATTTTCCTAAATTAGTTTTAGTATTATTTAATTTACAAAAAAATTTCAGATTTTTAAAAATAGTTTTTGAATTTTTAGTGATTTAATTTAGTTTAAGTAGAAATTAATTCATAATAATTAGAAAAATTATCAAAAAATTAAATTTCTTTTTTTTTTTAAATTTTCTTTTTACTTTTTGAACCTAGGAGAATTATTTTTATCCCCGTAGGCCTTTTAGATTTCGAATTTTACTTTTAAAGCCGTTACCGAGTCCGGTAACGCCCCGTTTTCACTTTTACTTATGTTTTTGTTAAAATTAAGTTACGTTTAGCATTTTTACAACTTTTCAAGTAGTTTTTAATTTCTAATTTTAAATTTTTAGTTTATACTTAGTAATTTCCATTTTTATCACGTTTTTAAATTCGTACTTTATGTTTTTAATCTTAGATTACGTTTTAGCTTAATTGTGATTTACATGCTTTCGTTATTTGTTTATTTGAGTTATTTTGATTCATTATTTGCTTGATTGAGTTTAAAAATCCGAATCTCTATTTGAATCCCATTCAAATCACCCGATCACAAAATGGTTTTCGACTTCGCCTTTCACTCCTCGCTGGGAAACGACCCGGGGATATCCAATACTCGCGGTATACGTAGTTTGACCTCGTTAGCTTTTTCGGGGCTAAAGGTCATGTCTATTTGTATACGTACTATATTGCTAGTATCAAATTTTGGCGTCGCTGCCGGGGAGGAGTGAAAACCGAAACCGTTTCTCATTTTGAAGATTAGTGAATTTGAAGACCCTTCCCCCGGGAAGTTACCGACTTGGTTTTGTATATATTTTTCATACTATAAAAATTTAAAAAGAATCTTCGGTATCCTCTTTTATGTTTAATTCTTATCCCTTTACCCTCTCATACCNATTATTTAATTTACAAAAAAATTTCAGATTTTTAAAAATAGTTTTTGAATTTTTAGTGATTTAATTTAGTTTAAGTAGAAATTAATTCATAATAATTAGAAAAATTATCAAAAAATTAAATTTCTTTTTTTTTTTAAATTTTCTTTTTACTTTTTGAACCTAGGAGAATTATTTTTATCCCCGTAGGCCTTTTAGATTTCGAATTTTACTTTTAAAGCCGTTACCGAGTCCGGTAACGCCCCGTTTTCACTTTTACTTATGTTTTTGTTAAAATTAAGTTACGTTTAGCATTTTTACAACTTTTCAAGTAGTTTTTAATTTCTAATTTTAAATTTTTAGTTTATACTTAGTAATTTCCATTTTTATCACGTTTTTAAATTCGTACTTTATGTTTTTAATCTTAGATTACGTTTTAGCTTAATTGTGATTTACATGCTTTCGTTATTTGTTTATTTGAGTTATTTTGATTCATTATTTGCTTGATTGAGTTTAAAAATCCGAATCTCTATTTGAATCCCATTCAAATCACCCGATCACAAAATGGTTTTCGACTTCGCCTTTCACTCCTCGCTGGGAAACGACCCGGGGATATCCAATACTCGCGGTATACGTAGTTTGACCTCGTTAGCTTTTTCGGGGCTAAAGGTCATGTCTATTTGTATACGTACTATATTGCTAGTATCAAATTTTGGCGTCGCTGCCGGGGAGGAGTGAAAACCGAAACCGTTTCTCATTTTGAAGATTAGTGAATTTGAAGACCCTTCCCCCGGGAAGTTACCGACTTGGTTTTGTATATATTTTTCATACTATAAAAATTTAAAAAGAATCTTCGGTATCCTCTTTTATGTTTAATTCTTATCCCTTTACCCTCTCATACCGTTTAATTTTTTTTCTCTCATTCTTCTTATCCGTTTAATTCTTCTTCTCTAATCCTCTAAACCGTTTAATTCTATCTGTTTCTCCCTCTTATGTTTAATTCTGATGGAATCATTTATCCCTTGCGTCGGTTGTGGTGAGCCGCTTTTCGGTTTACCGTGTCATTGGTGTACGTGCGAACGGTGTGGTAATGATATTCGGGACGGAAGTTGTTTGTTGTGTGGTTCAAGGAATTCATTCGCTTATGAACAAAATCCGAATTCATTCAAAGACTCTTCAAAATTTTCCAACTACCCACCGTAGCCCGATTTATCTTCGTTCAATCAACGTTATTGTTATGGATGTGGAAATCCTTTAGACCCGACATCGACATATTGTCAACGGTATACTTGCGAAAGGTGTGGAAGAAATATTACCAATGGATTTTGTTCGTTTTGTGCTTCTGAAGCTGAAAATTCATACATTTATAATTTTAATTCAAACTTTTCCAATTATCCTCAAAACGATTTCAATTACCCTCCTCAAAACTCTTATGAGCAAGGACCGTATATTACATCGAATTTTGAAAATTGTGGGGGATCGTTTGAAAATTTTCATTATGAGCCAATTTTGTGATACAGTTCTCATGGTTTTGACCAACCCCCACAATTTCCCGTCAATTATCAAAATCAAGATAGAAAGCTCGAAATTGTAAAATTAATGGAATCCGTTGTCGAAGCGTTTCGTAATCAAAAGCAAGCGGTCATTCAATTTTTGGCTAATCGTAATACTTATACTCCTGATCCTCATGAGAAGTATATGGAAGAATTACTTGCCGAGGAAAGAGCAGCTAAATTTTGAAAGGCCTTCATTTACTGTGATGATGACTCCGATGATGACGAGGATCAGTCTTGTTCTGATAAACGTTTTCCCTCAAATAGCACCCATCTTTCCTCCCGTAGAACCCGAGGACTCTCTAAAAATGGGGGACGAGCATCTAAACACTATTCCGGCAACGGAATCGGACGAATTCAAAAAGTCTAGTGTTGAGAACCTCGCCCCAATCCCAAGTGAGTCAGGGGAAATTTCTAACAGTGATTGTGAAATTGTTGAAAATAATCGTCTTGATATATCTGAAGATATTTTCGACTCTTCCCATCCTTCTCTTACACCGGTTGAGGGAAGTAACTCCGTTATGGAAGAGGTCGATACTTCTCTTGTTAATGATGATTCTATTTCGACCGAGATTGTTCTGCCGTCAGATCCTTTGGAGCCGGAGCTCAAGGATTCTTTACCCGATTTTGAGAAATATACTTTCGATACGGCAGAGGAGTATGATTTACCTCCTATTGACAATCCAAAAGATCATGTTGAGACTTTCTCCGATTCTTACAATGATTATAGTGATGGCGATTCTTTATCTTGTAAAGACATCGAATTTGATGATGCATCACTTCCACATTCCGAGATCGTCAGCCTAAAAGAGGATATTGATCACCTTGTTTCCGAAACATTCGAAACGACTATCACCAATCCTCTGTTTTATTTCGAATCTGAATTTACTTTAATCTCAGATAATCCAATCTTTGATATTCAAATGGAGAAGAGTGATGAGTCCATAACAGAACAAGAGCTCACTGATTTACATCATATGATTGATTCTCTTCATGAGGAGTTCTCCAAAGAACTCACTCATATCATACCTCCTCCGGAGTATGATTTCTTTGATTTTAAGGAAGATCATGACCCGAGGGGAGATGTTCTCGATCATGAGAATTTTCTTATTGATGATTTAATCCCGACCCTCCCACCTGAGTCACTTCTTGAAAAAATGAGCTTTAATGATGAAAATATGAAATTTCCTTTTGAAGATGCTAAGCTTATATTGATCGTTATCAAGATCTTTCTTCCTTTCTTCACCTATCCGGTGATTTCTTCTCTTCTTCACTCCTTTGTGAGTGAAGATACCATCTTTGACCCCGACATCTCCATTTCTTCTTTTGAGCCGGTTGTATCTCATCGGAGTGGAACTTTCAAGCACTTCAATGTTTATCCAAACATCTTGAATGAAAGTCCGATGGAGATTTTGTTTTCCACTTGCTTTCCCAAGGACCAATGAATTCGGGGACGAGTCAAGCTACGTGACTCGGTTAACAAAAACAAAGCGCTTCGTGGGTGGCAACCCATGCTTATCATTCTATCTTCTTTCTTATTTCTAACAACTAAGTGTGGGGGAGTTTCCTCTACTTGTTTGCTTTCTTGTGTGTTGTTTTGCCTTGTTTTCAGGAATCCCGTAGATCGTGATGATTGATGCGCTTGTTTTCAATCCAACCGCCCAATATCCGATCTTTGTTACTATGTTTATCCAGGGATATATTATTAATCCTTCGTGTGAAAACAAGAATTCGTTTCCACACTTAGATGGTAGTATTACCTTTTTCCGTTCAATTGTTTCGGCTAAGTGCCGGTACGTTGAATATTGAGGGCAATATTCAATTCTAAGTGTCGGGGGAATTCTTGCGAACTTGACCCAAATTTTAAAAAATTTCACATATTGTACCTTTTCGTCCCTAGTACCACCGTTTTTGACCAAAATTTTAAAATTTTTACCGTATTTATGTCAAAACTTGCAAGAAAAAATAAGTGCTTTGCACATTGAATAATAATTTGCTACACATTAATACCTCGGTATTTGTGGAAAGTTTAGACATGATTAGGCTAGAACAAGGGGAATCCCGACTCTGCTAGAGTGTTGATCTAGCGGCTTTCCTTAACATTTAGGCTAAGTTTTTACGAATTGCGCAAATGAAAATGCTAAGCGTAGAATAGTTGGTTTTCTTTAGAGCTTATATAAGTAATCTATGGGTTTTCCTCCCAGGAGCTTCTAACCGGACTAAAAATGTGCTTCTTTTCAAATCTTTGAACGTCAAAAACCGTTTTGTTAAGCAAAAATAAATTTTTATACAATTTTGATATAGAGTACTAGTTCAAATTTTTATTTAAATTTTGGAACAAGCATTCTTTCTTAAAATCTGAATAATGTTGCAAAATGAAGTGAGTAAAATTGCTAAATGATCCAAAAGTTAAATTACAAGTATGTTATGTTGAGAAAACAAAAATGATGAAAACAAAATGAAAAAAAAAGTGAAAAAAAAGAAAAGAAAAAATGAAAAGAAAAAAAGAAGAAAAATGAAAAATGAAAAAAAAATATATGTATATATATATATATATATATATATATATATATATATATGTTGATTGAATAAATGTTTATGTTATTTATGTTGCTTATGAATAAATGTGCGAAACTTGCTTTTTCTTAAATTTAAATCGGAAGTTGAACTAGTATTCTTCAAAAGTGTCTAAAAGTTGGACTTTGATTTGGAAATTTTTGACTTCAAAGACCCCGTGAGCTCCGATACTATTCTCGAGGGTGAAAACCTAGCCTCCTAAGTTTACTAAGGACAAGCTGAGAAGAAAGTCGTTACATGGAGTGATCTCACCTTTGAATCTCTAATTACTAAATCATCGTCGGTTGTTATCTATTTAAGTTAAATATTACCTTAGCGGTAGCTTCGTAAATCTTTGGAATCGAATTCCCGCTGATTCCGGTACTATTCTCCGTGAGGTGTCAAAAGCCCGGTCACCTAAAACCGTCTGGTTTGGGATGTGCCGAGAAGAAAGCCGCTAAATGGAAAAGGCCCTTTTGATCCTTAGATTTCATGGTTTCCGGTGACTTAATATTTACTTAAATAAATAACAACCCTAATAAGTGTCGATTTTAACGATCAAACTTTTGAAAACAAGCACACACACCTAACTTTTAATAAATTGCGGGAGCGAAAAGTTAAGTGTTAACTTACATAGATTACTAATATAAGTAGCGTTAGCATTTTACAAAAACGTTTGCACAAGGGTTTTAGACTTAGTTTGGGAAGTAATAAAAAGATGATGACAATCATAATTCTCCGGAGACACCCATATTGTGTGAATCCCGTTCCATGATGCCATCTTTTGTGAATCAAGCATATATTTATGTTTATCATCGTTTAAGTTAAGTTGAATAAGAAGTCAAAACGGGGTATACATGATAACATAATAAATCTTGTGATCCTTTCATTACTTTATATGATCGGATTGCTAGGGCCTAGCAATTGCTTAGTGTGGGGGGATTTGATATGTGTCTAATTACACATATCCTTTACCTTATTTAACCCACAAAAACACCCGAAAAGACCATATATTGTTACCAATATCCTTGGAAAGTGTTTTTGTGTATTTCGGGTACAAAAGGGTTGAAAACAAGGCAAATGTGAGCAAAACGGAGCATGGATGGGAAAAAAGAGCTAAACGGAGCATTACCGGATCGATTCGACACAATTTGGAGCATTTATTGAAGAATTGAAGAGTCGAAGACAATCCCGGAAATGTGAGATGGGGGGAGCTTGGAAAATCAACCCAAAACCCAAAATTCCCATTTTACCCTTAAACCACCACAAAATTCCCAAATTGCCCTTTGTTGGGTTATAAAGTCAAAATACTGCTGAATATCAAAGTACCGCTTTTATAAAGAAAGTCAAAGTGCTGCTTATTGAAGAAAGTCAAAGTACTGCTCATCAAAAGGGCTGCTATGATAAAGGACTATAATGCAAAATGTTTAAGGATTATTGTGTAATTCTAGAATGTTCTTAGTTTAGAATTAGTTTACTTGTCGTTCAAGTATTGTAAACCGACTAGGGTTTTCCTTATGCCTATAAAAGGATCCCTAGGTTGGCATTAGAGATATACGATTTTAGAGAAACATGCAAGTTCGATATTAGAGTTACTACGGTTGTTGGTGAATCTGTGCATATAAGCAGGTTCAGAGGTTTTAATATAATCAAAGTTCTTTGTTAATTCTTCTTAGCTTTGTTGAAGTAGATTCCGCATACTTAACAAAATACATCAGTGCTTCATTGTTAGTAGTTAAGGATTTATCCAAGATTACTAAACCCATACAAGCTACATAGTTAGTTTGGTCAGAGTATATCGATCCAACAAGTGGTATCATGACAGGAGACAAGGAGATCCTGTCAGATTTTAAGGCTTATTTTGGAGGAAGAGTTGCTTTTGGGAATGATCCAGATGGAGGAAGAATTACTGGCAAAGGAACCATCAAGACAGGTTGCATTGATTTTGAAAATGTTAAATATGTGAAGGAACTCAAGTTCAACCTTTTGTCAGTTTCTCAGATTTGTGACAAAAAGTATCCTGTGTTATTCACTGACACGGAATGTCTTATTCTCTCTCCTGAGTACAAGTTTGTTGTTGATCACTTGGTAACACTGAGAATACCAAGAACCAATGATGTTTACAGTTTAGATTTAAAGAATGTCAATTCTTTAGGTAGAGCAACATGTTTAGTAGCAAAAGCAACACTTGAAGAAGCACATCAATGGCATAGAAGATTGGGTCATGTGAATTATAAGAATATCAACAAGCTGGTCAAGGTGATTTAGTCAGAGGTTTACCTTCAAAAACCTTCAAGAATGACCATTCATGCTTGGCTTGCAAGAAGGGTAAACAACACAAAGCTTCATGTAAAAAGCTTGAGGAGAGAACTATTAGAGAGCCTTTGGAGTTGTTGCATATGGATTTATTTGGACCTGTTTCTGTTGCAAGCTTGAATAAGAAGAAGTAATGCTTAGTTGTAACAGATGACTGTAGCAGATTTAGTTGGGTCTTTTTCTTGGGATTTAAAGATGAAACCTTTGATGCTATTCATGATCTCATAATAGCCCTTGAAAATCAATTAAGACTCAAAGTCAGAGGTATTAGACTGAATTCAAAAACCAGCTCATGGATGACTTTTGTGCCAAGAAAGGAATCAAGAGGAAGTTTAGCATTGCTCGAACTCCACAGCAGAATGGTGTTGCAGAAACGAAAAATAGAACATTGATTGAAGCAGCTAGAACCATGCTTGCAGATTCTTCATTACCTATTCAATTTTGGGTTGAGGCTGTAAGTACTGCTTGCTATGTGTTAAATAGAGTCTCAGTCACTAAACCTCAGATGAAGACAACATATGAATTGCTTATGGGCAAGAAGCCAAACATTCGTTTTATGAAACCTTTTGGATGTCCTCTGACTATTCTAAATACAAGTGATTCACTGGGCAAATTTGAAGGCAAGTCAGATGAAGGATACTTATTGGGGTATTGTAACAATAGTAAAGGATTTAGAGTTTACAACAGAGCTACCAAAAAGGTTCAAGATTGTCTTCATGTTGAGTTTTTGGAAGATCAAGAAAATCAAAAAGGTAAAAGTCCTGATTGGATGTTTGATCTTGATATTTTGACTCCTTCTATGAACTATGTACCTGTTAAGGAGGAAAATCAAGTTGTTCACAAAGAAGAAGATTTACAGTACATTGTTCATGGATTCAATGTAAGACCTGAAGATGTTCCTAATGAAGAACCCATTGGTATGAAGCAAAGTACTTTTGAACCTAAAAGTACTGTTGAATCTCAAAGTACTGTTGAACCACAAAGTACTGTTCAACCAACCAACTCAGAATCTTATGACAACCAGGCTATTCAAGATGTACTGAATAAAATGCTTTCTCAAGAAAACATTGCAAAGTCCTATGAAGATGATCAAAGGAGGGCTTATGAAGCTGCAAAGAAAAATGGTATATTCAAAGATTCTTCTCAAAGTACTGATGAACCAGTTGAAACTACTTCTGGTATCTTAGATACATCAANAGTCCTGATTGGATGTTTGATCTTGATATTTTGACTCCTTCTATGAACTATGTACCTGTTAAGGAGGAAAATCAAGTTGTTCACAAAGAAGAAGATTTACAGTACATTGTTCATGGATTCAATGTAAGACCTGAAGATGTTCCTAATGAAGAACCCATTGGTATGAAGCAAAGTACTTTTGAACCTAAAAGTACTGTTGAATCTCAAAGTACTGTTGAACCACAAAGTACTGTTCAACCAACCAACTCAGAATCTTATGACAACCAGGCTATTCAAGATGTACTGAATAAAATGCTTTCTCAAGAAAACATTGCAAAGTCCTATGAAGATGATCAAAGGAGGGCTTATGAAGCTGCAAAGAAAAATGGTATATTCAAAGATTCTTCTCAAAGTACTGATGAACCAGTTGAAACTACTTCTGGTATCTTAGATACATCAACTTGGATCAATACTGATGATTTGAATAATCCAAACATGCCTGAGTTAGAAGATACTGATGATGAATTACAAGATGAAGGCATTTTCTCATCTGAAGATCTTGATGTCACAAATTTGGAACATGATATTCAAGTGCCACCAACTCCAAATTTAAGAGTTCATAAAGATCATCCTGTAAGCCAAATCATTGGACCTCACAGTTCAGGTGTCAATACAAGAACAAAAGCTAAAGGTCTCTCTATGCAACATAGTGCTTTACTTAGCTTTGTTTATAAACAAAACAGGATGAATCATAAGAATCTTTTGACATGCCTGTTTGCCTGCTTTATCTCTCAAGAAGAACCCAAGACAATTGCTCAAGCATTAGCTAAAGAGAGTTGGGTTGAAGCCATGCAATAAGAACTTCTTCAATTCAAACTTCAAGATGTTTGGGTATTATGTGAATTACCAGATGGAAAGAATGTGATTGGTACAAGATGGGTTTTCAGAGTTAAAAGAGATGAAAGAGGCAATGTCATCAAGAACAAAGCAAGATTGGTTGCACAAGGATATAGAAAAGAAGAAGGAGTGGACTATGATGAAGTTTTTGCTCCTGTTGCAAGGATTGAAGCAATAAGATTATTTCTTGCCTTTGCTTCTTATATGGGCTTTCATGTTTATCAAATGGATGTTAAATGTGCTTTTCTTTATGGCAAAATTACAGAGGAAGTCTATGTTAAACAACCTCCTGGTTTTGAGGATCCTGAACATCCAAACAAAGTCTACAAAGTTGTCAAGGCACTGTATGGCCTTCATCAAGCTCCCAGAGCTTGGTATGAAAGACTCTCCACTTTTCTATTACAACATGGTTACAGGAGAGGTGCAATTGATAAGACTTTGTTTATCAAAAGAGATAAAAAGGATGTTATGCTTGTTCAAGTATATGTGGATGATATTATTTTTGGAGCCACAAAACAGTCTATGGTGAAAGAATTTGAGCTGTTTATGCAAAATGAATTTCAAATGAGTTCCATGGGTGAATTAACTTTCTTTTTGGGGCTTCAAGTTAAACAATCAAAAACTGGAATTTTCATTAGTCAAGATAAGTATGTCACTGACATTCTTAAAAAATTCAACTTAAGTGATATGAAGCCACTTACCACACCCATTAAAGCCTCAAACTCATTAGGAAAGGATGATGATGGAGCACCTGTGGATGTCAAGCTTTACTGATCAATGATTGGTTGTCTTATGTACTTAACTGCATCTAGACCTGACATTATGTTTGCTGTATGTTTATGTGCAAGATATCAGGTCACACCCAAGGTCTCTCATATGAATGCAGTCAAGAGGATTTTTAGTTATCTCAAGCATCAACCTAAGTTAGGGTTATGGTATCCTAAGGAGTCACCTTTTCACTTGGAAGCTTTTTCAGACAGTGACTATGCAGGAGATAATTATGATAGAAGATCAACCACAGGAGGATGCCAATATCTTGGAAGAAGACTAGTTTCATGGCAATGTAAGAAACAAACTATTGCTGCAACCTCATCCACTGAAGCAGAGTATGTTGCTGCTGCAAGTTGTTGTGGACAAGTACTTTGGATGCAGAATCAACACTTGGATTATGGATTCAATTTTATGAATACTCCTATCAACATTGATAATGAGAGTACAATTTGCATTGTGAAGAATCCTGTCTATTATTCGTGATTATTATGAGCATAGACTCATTAATGTTGTCAAGGTTCACACATATGACAATGTAGCTGATCTACTTACCAAAGGATTTGATGTTTCAAGGTTCTTTTAGTCCTATGCATTGTTTGAGGGGAGGCAATACATTGCTATTGATGCTATGGTAAAGATAATGGGAAATTACTGCTTGCAATTTTAGCTGAAAGTACTGCTTTGGGAAAGTACTGCTTTGAAGGGTACTGGTGACGTGTAAAGAACTGCTATGTGGAAAAGTACTGTTCTAACGGTCAAAAATACGGGGTAATGGTAAAATGCTTCGTTATGGAAGGGATACATGCCAAAATAACGGTATATGCATTCAATGGGATTTGATTTTTTATATCTTATCCATATATAACTAACCCTACCGCCTTTTACTCTTACTTTTCTACTTCCCATTCATTCATATTTACGCCACCACTTTAATCATCAATTTACCTTCGCCGTACAATTTATTCTTCTACCACTCACAAATGGCTCGTTCAACTTGTAGTAAGC
The DNA here is from genome assembly GCA_014162995.1 of Artemisia annua. Taxonomy (NCBI): domain Eukaryota; kingdom Viridiplantae; phylum Streptophyta; class Magnoliopsida; order Asterales; family Asteraceae; genus Artemisia; species Artemisia annua. The sequence goes on along the minus strand of LBNU01020911.1, from coordinate 6,132 downwards.
ATAATATGATTGCTAATTTGGATAAAACAGAATTGAATCTTGATTTTCATGCTGTGATTGATTTCCTAACTGGGTCTTCAATCAATTACTCTTTATTGGTCAATTCGGACATCATTGGGCCATGGATTCAAGAATTTTGGGCTACTGCTACATCGGGTTGGGAAGAACCTGATTTAGCATTCATTACGGCTAAAGTTGCTGGGAGGAATATTAGGATTATTGAGGCTACTATTAGAGCAGATCTTCAGTTCCATGATGAAGAAGGTATTGTTAAGTTTGCTAAACAAGTACTTTGGGATACAATAAGAGATATTGGGTATGAGGGTTCTCTTACTAAGCTTACTTTTCAGAAACCCTTATTCAGTCCACATTGGAAGTATCTCATTCATGTTTTACTTCATTTCCTAAGTAACAAAAGTACTGCTTGGAATGAGTTTAGTTAAACTATACCCTCTACATTAGTGGGATTAGCTACCAATAAACCATTTAACTTCTCTTTTATGATTCTTGATGGTATGCATAAACATATCAAGAATGGTTCACCATTTTTGATGTATCCCAGGTTTGTTCAATTATTTTTGAACAAACAGCTTGAGGGTGTTCCAAAACCCCCACACTTTTTGCCTACTATAGTCCAACCTGATAAGGTCTTCACCTTCATGGCTACCAAGAGTGCAAAATTTTCTGGAAGGAATACTCCTTTAACTGCACATATTTTTGAAGTGGCACAAGCTGTTAGAGATGCTGCTCAAGAGGATTCAGATCATGATACTGAACATTCTGACTCTGCTTCCACTCCATCCCAAGCTCAAGATGTTTCTCAACATACTGAGCAGTCACATTCAAGGGGAGAAGATGCTTCTCAACATGCTGCTTCATCACCAGTTCATGAATCTTCTCAACATACTGCTCTAAGGGAAAGTACTGCTTCTTTGGAAGGTGCTGCCAATGAAGATTCAGACCATGGTGAGAATCAACCACCATCTCCCAATGATTATACTTCCACAGATGGGTCTCAAACATCTGGAGGAGATGAGGGAGTAATGGCTGATGAGGAGGCAATAGCTCATAAGGGAGTGTTAAATAACTATGTTTTAACCAGGGAGTTGAAGAGGTTGAAGAAAGCTTATGATGATCAAGCTGCAGCACTGTTGAAATTAAAGAATAAGTTCAAGAGATTGAAGAGCTTTGTATGGCCACTGGTTCAACATAACCGATTGTGGGTGAAATCACAGAAGAGGAGTGGTTCAGAAATCTAAAAAGGTTTCTAAGCCTAAGAAAAGGAAGCTCCAGAAGCATTCTTCATTCACATTGGGGAGGAATTTGGTAAATGAAAATCTGAATGAAGATGCTGAACTTAATCAAGATCCAGATGCTGACATTCATAAGGATTTAGATGCTGAACTTTATGAGAATTTGAATGAAGATCCTAATGCTGAAAGACATGAAGATTCAAAGAAAGAAGCTGACCAAGTTGAGCAAGTTAATATTCAAAGTACTAATGCTAAAAGTACTGGTGTTCAAGATACTGCTCCACAAGGTACTTTTAGGCAGAATCTTATTACACCAAGAACCTTAGATTTTGATGAAGAAGCTGGACCTTCAAATGTTATACATGAAGATGTTGGTCCTTCCAATCCAGTACAACAAGAAGAAGAGATTAGGAAACATACGAATAGTGATGATGAGATTATTGCTGACATTATGCTCAACATGTCTAGATCTAAAGGGATTACCATTCCTGGAGTGGAACAATCTCAACCACCTTCTTCTGAGTCTACTCAAGAGATAGATCCTAAAGATATAGGTAAAGGGATTTTAGTTGAAAAGAAAAAGAAGAAGAAGCTGACTTTAGCAGACTTAAGAGCAATTGAAGTTGCTAAAAATGAAGAAGCTGCTAGAAAGTTTCAGGCTGAGTTAAATGCTGATTTGGAGAGATCAGAGAAGCCTATTGTTAAAGAAAGAATTATTGGACCAAGAAAATCACAGGGCATTGCTAAAGAAAGGTATGCAATGATGAGTTATCTAAAGGGTCATGGATACAAAGGCTTACAGAGACTAAAGTATCAAGAGGTGAAAGACTTGTATGATGCTGTCAGAGAATCTTATCAAAAGCAAGTTGATAGCATTGTTGGTTTTGATACTGAGGAGGCAAAACAGATGATGGATGCTAGAAATAAAAGAAAAAGAGCAACAACTAAAGAACAGCCATCAAAGAAGTTCAAAGATACAATTGAAATAAGGACAGATACAGTTGATGAGCTAAGGAATTACTTAAGGGTTGTTGATTTTGAGCATCCAAAGTCAAAAGAAGTTGCTGAAACAAAGTCTAGGATCTCTGACTTGGAAGTAGTAGAATCAAAAGAAGATGGAGATTATCTTGTTTTCCATAGAGAGGATGAAAGTTTCAGAGCATTCAACTTGTTGTGGGATATACTACATTTAATAGATAGAGAAGATTTACTTCACCTGTATCAACAAGTACAAGCTTATTATGAACACATGTCACCAAGAGGAGTGGGTTTAATCTTGCAGGGTGATGATTACGTGGGATTGTGACCACGCAATAGGTTTTACCTCTCAAGGGATCCTGAGAAGCTTGCAATCCCACCAGGCAGTGTACCTGGTCGGTGTAGTATAGTGTAGTGGTAAGTACGGGGGATTGATCGTTCTCTCACAGGGAATAGTGTTCGTTAGGTTAGAAAAACTACTCTAAAAGGTCTAAGGGTGAAGGAAGATTATTTTTGTATTTTTATATTTTTATGAAAGCAAGTAAAATCTCGGGTTTTGGAGGAGTGGGCGGAATTAGTTGCTAGTCAACTAACCCAAAAACTACAATTTTAATTAAAAATAAAATAACTAAACTATTGTGGTTGTGAAAACTTATATGGAGACAAATGTGTTTACTTAGATTTCCTTACTCCCTAACTATCTTTTACCGGTTAATTGGTGTATGTATTACTTGCGTGGATGACGGGTGTATTCCTTAACAATTCATGGGGTGGCGTACATATCTCCCCAATTCTATGAGCTCTTATCTCCTCCTACAACGATGCGTAAAGCACCCAATCATAGGGATTGTAAACAGTGGCTCATGCGTTAAATACTACCTTAATAACCTAGTACGCATTAGTTACATGTTTCTTAAGACGTTCAAGCATGTTACCATATAGGAGTTTAGCCAGTTTTCTTAAGCCTAACATTGATGAAACATTCATCCAAGACAAGTAATAACACACCAATCAACCAATAATTAATAGTTAGGTTTCATTAGATCTAAGCAAACACAAGAAAAATCTAGCCTAGCATGTTAATTGAAAGACAAGCATAAGATATAATTAACCAACACATAGACATATTGATTAATTTAAGTGAGGACTTATCTTTAATTGAACATGAAGGATTCAAGGGTGAAAAACCCTTGAAAACACAGCCAAATTCGTCTCTAGGGTTTTTCCCAAACTTGCACCAAAAGTTCCACCCTAATGAATGAAAAATAGAAAAGTATATATAGATTTTACACTCTGACGGCGTCAGGTTATGGGTTCTGACGCCGTCAGCTCGCCGCCATTAGGGTTCTCGGATGGCCTAGATCTACTTCTGATGCCGTCACTTGTATATGTGCTCTAGGCCGTCACTCTTTAGCATTACACCTGACGGCCTACTTCCTCTGACACCTGACGCCGTCAGGTGTAAACATCTTGTTTTCTTCATAGGGCGTCTAGTGTAATCTGATTCTACTCCTTTTGTCAACGTTGGCTGACGGCATCACCTTGTGACTCTGACGCCATCAGGAAGGTTTTCCAGCTTCTTTTGAGACTTTGTCATTTTCTTCACTTTTATGCTCCAAAAACGTCAAAATTAGCATGTTTTCCAGAATTCTTCTCAAAAGTACCTAAAATGACAAAAGGAATGATTTAGGGCAATATATGATCACATTTACTCGAATTAGGGCTTAAATGACCCCTTAAAACGGGTACACTTTTCGTCTCATCAAATACCCTTACACTTGGGATCTGCTTGTCCTCAATCAAATGAGCTTTTATTCCAATCAAAATATGAGTTAGGAGTCATTTAACACAAATATAAAAGTAATTACAACAAATAGTCATTCGACCCTAATCATAATAAGCACGGATATCATACACTAGCACCTCACAGATAGTGTTTGGATACTCTCATCTCTTAAGTGTCATAGAATTATGTTGCTAAGCCAAGACTCGACTCAATCTTAAGCTAAAAATAAAATAACAAAAACATAAACAAACATAAAAGAAACGGGATGGTAGTCCGTATGTTTTTTTCTACTTTTCTTTTTCTAATTTTTTCTGTAATTTTCTTGATTTTCGATTTTTTTTTTCATACACTCTTACCCTACCATCTAAAATAATACATCATAGGGGCCTCGGTTCTCCCCTTACACTTGAATTTTTACATAACTTTACAATTAACTATTCTAATGACTCGAATTAAGATAATTAAAAAACTTGGAGTACTTTTAAAATATTTAGCACATATGGGGGTAATAATGTTGTTCTTCCCCATTATTCCATTACACTAGTACTTTACCCATGAGTCCCAATCGTCCCAAAACAATATGTACAAGGATATGACTCGACTTAGCAACCATGTAATCGATTAGATAATTAACAAGAGGTTTAACAAATGTTGTCACAATAATGCACTAAAGGTGAGTGCATACAAGGTAGGCTAAGGCGATTTGGGTGTACATTTAAGTGGGGTGTAACAAATTCTCACTTTGAGTAAGATGCTCAAAGGTCGAAACGAAAAGATAGGCTCGGAGGGGTGTACTAGGGGTATCGTGCACCAAAAATGGGTACATCGCAAAGGGTGTGGGAGAATTACTTGACCAATGTAGCCAATGTAATCATAACAAAAACACGGGTGTAAAAACAATGGGTTAATCCTAATGCCTCTTATCATGTAGTAGATCTAACTACACGAATGTAGTCTCACTTGTGGATTTGAGATGGTCCTAACGCAAGTTCTAGAATCTAAGTGCTACCGGAACTCACATCATAGCATCAAAGATGGATGCTTTTCCTACCAATTCTAGGGGTGAACCTCACATATTTGGGGTGGAAAATTTTTTAGTGGTACGGTTTTGTGCTAGTCATATAATTTCCTATCCATGAGACGCTTATTAGGACCAAGGTTTCACTTCTAAATGTTGTAAAAAATTTTAAATTGGCGCTAAAATTGCCCTACCAAATATTTCTCTCGGTTTTATTACAAATTTACTATCAAACCAACAAAAATCAAGCGCAATTGTATTCTCTAAGGTGTCTTCATTTACCCCCCTTACACTTAAACCGAACACTGTCCCCAATGTTCAAATAGAAGATGTAAAAGTAAATAAAATGAAAGAATGAAATCAAATACTCCCCTGATTCGTTTGATGTGGAAAGTGAGGTAACATGGTTAGATCTTCTTCCAAGAAAGATGAACGCTCAAAGCTTCCCTTCCAAAATATAAATCATCTTCTTGTCCAAAATAACCTGTTAACCTGAAAAAAAAAATAAAGGCCAACCTCGCAAAAAATCGGCGATATAATCTATAATAGGATATAATGCTTGTGGAATGAATTTTTTTTTTTTTGCAGAATTCCTGGAGATTATAAGTTAGAGAATTAAAAAAACTTTTTATGTTTCCGGAAGAAAAACAAAACTTTCAAAAATTGCAGAAAATTGCTGCCTGACACCGTCAGGTTGTAATCCATGACGCCGTCAGAAATGATCTGACAGAATTCTCATGTTAAGTTTCCGGAAAAATTCTGTAAAAACTAGAGCTTACTTCCTGGAATTCCTGCAAAAATTCATTATGACTCGATACAAGCATTTGACTCAAACAAATACTAATATGTATGTCAATTTACATTGTTATGATTCATGTTCATTCGTTCTTATAAACCGATTTAGATTTCCCTTACACTTATCTTTTGCAAAATACCTTTATATGTAGTTAAGACGAAGTTAAAAATAAAATAAAGCATTTTCACAAGTTAGTTTGAATCATGAATCAATAAAAAGAAATATCAAACATGCGGAAACAAATAAAATCAAATAAACAAACAAAAAAAACACACAAAGCTTAGGTTGCCTCCCAAGAAGG
>LBNU01020909.1:18523-71005 GCA_014162995.1 Artemisia annua | reverse complement strand
TTTTTTTTTTTTTTTTTTTTTTTTTTTTTTTTAAAAAAAAACAAACGTTGCAACTTTGTAGGTGGGGGAAGTAAATGTGCAACGTCCATATTATTTATTGTCCAACGTTCGAATTTTAACTGCCCAAGCCCAATACCGATTCGGTATTTCTTGCCGATATTGTTGCCGAAACTATCATGCCGAATAGGATTTTATGTGTTGCCGATGGATGCCGATCGGTACCGAGCAAGATTTATAAACGATGCCACCACCCTAAAGAAGGTTTGTTTTTATTTAATGATCTAAAACTCATATATGTGTACTAAGAGCATCCATATTGCATAGCTTTTTGAAGTCTTTTTTGCATTACAATTTACAAGAGTGTGCTTTTATAAAAGCATTTTAGAAAGACTTGTAGTTTTACAAACCTTCGAAGCTTTGTACACTACTCTGATTTTAATCATGGCAGCCTTGTAACTTCCCCTTCAATGTCTTCCGAAAAGCTTTTGTAAAGTTTTCACTATTGTAGAGTTTTATACCAATAGCTTAATGATTTTTTGAAATTAATAAAATTTACGACATTAAAGTGTAAAAAGGTATTCAAGTGTTTGAGCATTATGGATGCTAACTACGATTTCACTTTGTTGGACCAAATATAACAGGGTGTACAACTTTTTTGAAACCGCAATATAGAAACAAATTTCAATGGACCGGATGCATTTAAGATGCATTTAGAAAAAAATGATGTTTTTTTCAAAAATTAACGCTACACTGAAAGAATCCATAGGGGTCCGGGGCACCCGCTGGAACCCCTGGTTCCGCCCCTGTCTATGTTATAGAATGTTGAAGTGTTCATGTAACATGGACCTTAAAACGTCCCGGACGTGGTGATGGAATAACTCATCAAAAATTGCAGAATTCGCACTTGTATAATTACATCATCCTTGAAGATATTTTCATCTGTAAAATTGTTGTTGCTTCTCTAATAGAGTTCCCTCTTTTGATTTGGTGTTGCGTCGGGCTCTGAGAATGGGCCAAGAAACACAAGAATCTAAGAACATAATGTCCATCCATCTTCCATTTGATACTCTGGCAGCCTCACCATTGGGAATTTCCCAGGTCCTTCGAAAATAAACATAACAATCATGTCATTTCCTCTGCGTTTTACCGAGATCATCTATTTATAATGAGCACAAACTGCTGAATGTGCCTGTAAAACCAACCTCGTTAGTCGTCACCATTATTTGGACGGGCTTTAAAATCCCTCAAGGAACATAAGCCTGCTTGGAAATTAATAATTTCCAGGCTAACCATCACACAAGAATACCTAGACATGGTTAATCAAGTCGATATGGACTTTAACGTTTATAATTCAGTTAAATATTTATTTTTAAGCAAATAGTGGTGAAATATGTATTATAGGCATGGCTAGTAACTTTAACGAAATATACAACACGAGTTTTTCTTAGATGCCCCTTGTTCAATAAAAAGCCTCAAAGGGGCGTTAACTGGTTTGGTTTGCGGTTTAATCAGTTCGTTTTTTTTAGATTTGGATTTTTTTAACTAAAACGAAAGCCGAACAAATTCATTTGAGTGTAAATCAAATTGAAAATCGAATCCACTTCGGTTGGGGTTCAATTGTTTCAAAACTAAAAACTGAAATCCTTTTACCACTTAATTGTTTGATGGCATTTCACCATTCCTAGAAAAATGATCAATCCGAAGTAAACGATATGCAGCATTTAAATAAGTTGGTTTCATATCGAACCGATTCCCATAACCGAACCGGAACCGATTCCCGTAACCGAACCGGAACCGTACCGAAACCGTACCGAGTCCCGATATACGGTACGGTACCGGGACTACTAAATAAGGCCCAAAAAATTCGGGACCTTTCGGGTTCGGGACGGGACTTATTCGGGAAATCCCGATTGGGTACCGGAATTAGAATAGTCCATGTTTTTTAGGGAATTGTATCCAAAAACCCATCTGCTCTCTTTTTTTGGATTTATATTATGCTTTTAAGGTACTAAAGTATGTGTTTTGAACTTGAGATTACAATTAGTTTTTAAAGTAAAGGATCCTATCCTATTCAACAGTTGATGTCTTAGTAGTAATTCATGCATAACCGTTGGGCTGGTGTTCATTTATNTGCTCTCTTTTTTTGGATTTATATTATGCTTTTAAGGTACTAAAGTATGTGTTTTGAACTTGAGATTACAATTAGTTTTTAAAGTAAAGGATCCTATCCTATTCAACAGTTGATGTCTTAGTAGTAATTCATGCATAACCGTTGGGCTGGTGTTCATTTATGTGCCAATTTGAAGTCCCTACAGTATACGTTTGGTATTACACATTGCAATATGTCATAATCAACGTGTGCAACATCAAAAGTTTCATCTTATATTTTTATTTGTTCTTTGGATATAGTTTCTTGAAACAAGCATGCACATATATATATATGGAAATGGCTCGTATAGTACATTCTTTGTAGAATACAAGTTTTAAATATCATTCAAGTTTAACAAAAAACAGGAATAACCCGATACGTACCGATTTCCCGGTACCGTGTCCCGAAACCGGTACCGGTACCGGAATCCCGTTCGGTACGGGTTCGGTACACACCTTTCATGCCCGGGAAAAAAACGGGAGCATCAATTCGGGACGGGTTCGGGACGGGTTCGGGACGGGATTGGTCCCGAGCTCATCCCTAGGACGGATGATATATGTTATTTCTACATGATAACTTTTGAATGTGAAACTATACAATGATGAGGAAATTATGGTAAATTGGTGATGGAACCGTGTAAAAGAGAATAGCCATAGAAATTATGTTATTTCGTGTACATAACCTTTTTTTGGGTTTGGTTCACCCCTTTGAGATATAATCATGTTCGTTGTCCTTGCGATTCACTTGTTAAAACAGTTAATGGAACATACAAACTCAAAACCCATGAAATAACAGTAAAAGCATAGGAAGTCTTGTACGAAGACACGTTAGAGGTTGTTTGGGTTTACTTGTTAGGAATGATGACATGCTTATTGGCAATTGGTTAAAAATAAACAGTTTTAAACTGTGCTTACAAGATATTTCTTACAGCATCAAGTTCTAATAAGCCATTCCAAACAATTCCAAGTGAACACCAACTGAGACTAGAGCATTAGCCTTGAGCATCATTACATTAGTAAATTCAGATTGGCACACGCCTTTATAACTAATTAAACATTGCAGATTAAACAAGAACATGAACATCAAACATAATGGGACATTAGATTGTTGTAGAAAGGGATAATAATATGAATATACCCCCTTTAACACTTACATATATCATCGGTTACTTCTCTGTCAATTACTTACTACTCAGTCGGGTAAAATAAAGCTACATATCTCATATTCTCAAAAACACTTGCTAAAAGCTACACATCCCATTGCTACTGATTACGCCACTTCCAAGACCTTTACAAACCACCCGCACCTGCAAAAAGAATTATGAGTCAGTCTAACATTTTTGATGCAAGTAAAAAAAAATTAACAAGGAAAAGTAAACAGCTTAACCTTTGAATTAGGATAAACTATTTTGTTCATAATATAAGTAAGCAAACAAGTTTGGATTTGTTGATTAAGTAAACATAATAAGAAAACAAGGGAAGATAACAAAACAATTTTAATTTTCTTAACCAAAATGACCAAAAAGATCTAAGTTTGTCAAAATACTCATTGTTATCGCAAATTTGCGACTTTTTGTTTTCTTTCAGTTCTAGCAGCATATGAGGACTTTTACAAACTAGCGACACTTTCCAAAATTGCCTTCAAAAGTCGACAAATGCCACTAGGACAGAAAAATAACAGCAAAATCACAGATTTTATGCAATAAAATAAGCTACTATAAAAAGTGAGTAAACGAGTACCGTATATACTAATCACAAAATTCTTACAAATTACAATGTCAACAGAAGTTAAGCTAAAAGACATGCCACTAGCAAAACATTCTGAACCTTATTCTATTCCATACACATACTAGATTACAGCCTAAACATCTCTATAAGCATACTTCTATACACATATCAATAATCTTAACAACAGTAGTCTTTAATCATCAACTCTGTAAATTCAGCAACCAACTCCGTACTATCACTCCTTAACTACCTATACAGCAGTGGACTACATTTCCATTCACCGGAAGAGTACCAGTGACTAAGTCATAGCAGTTCTCCAAACTCACTAAGCTTATTTTAAAGCACTGCTTATCTTAATTTCTGGCAAAATAAGGCACGAGACTGCTGAATTTTAAAATTTTACTCTAGCTCATATATGAATAACCTTTTAGCAGGCATAAGGGGTGTTTGTCTAAGATTATTTGATGAGCTTATGAGCTTAATGAAAATATGATAGGCTCATACGCTCAATAGTTTGGGCTTATGGGCTTATGAACTTTATAAGCAAATAAGCACACAAAAATAAGCTTATCAAGTTTCTAATTAGCTCATAAGCCCATCAAATAAGCTTAAACAAACACCACAATAATCAACTTAAAACCTTATTTCTCGAGTACTTTTGCATTTTCACCATGAAAAAGCAAACGCAAAACACCATTTCTAAAAATACAATTCGTAAAGCAGACCTCAAGTAGTTAAATTTAAGCAAACTGTCAACAGGTTTGAACAATGTAAAATGTTCCTCCTGTGAAAGTATTTATTTCATAGCGCATTCTTCTTTTAGATATATTTGGTTTCCAGTTTTCTTCTTTACCTTTTCAGGACACAAAACACTATTATTACTCACAGTAAACCACCTTTGCCTTCTTTCTACAAGGAATCAGCACATTCTTGAGATCAAAACAAGGTATATTGAATTATTGATTGTCCCTTAGCATTCTTTCGATCCTATTAAAATATGATTTCATGGTCTACTTAATCATTATGTAAGTTTCAAAAGGTTAGTTACTTAATCAGCTAACAAAACAAACAGACCATGAACAGTTTATATGGAATCACACGCCAACAGATTTCATTAAATTATACCGTTTCATCGAACCCCAGACGAAGCTCTTTAATTTCATTAACTAACAGAAACCGTCCTTCAGAACCTCTTAGAAAAAGTTATGTCCCAGAAAAGAGAGTACAAGAGATTAAAAATGACTCAAGCTCACAGAAAAAAAAGAGGTCCTAAAGCGACCAAAGGATGAGGGTATGTAAACTTAGCAGTTGGTGTTGCCACTTTAGTGTGTAGACTCTTGGTGACTGTCACATTTGTCATGTTGGTTGTTTGAGCCAGTTGGTATACAGAATAAAGATCAGGGTATGTAACTTAAGTATGCTGATGTACTACAATCTCTCCAAGTAAATGTATAAATATATAATATACTTAGGAAGTTACTTTAGTATACCATTACTGTACTATTTATCTATTACAAATGAAGGGCATTAGTTGACTAGGTATTATGCATTATTTCTAGTTTCTTGATGTATAAAATCGTATAAAAGTTTGTATGGCAGTATACTAGAATGCAGTGTAGTGTTGAATATTTATATATCAGTATTTCAATCCACACACATATAAATAAACCGATTTTGGGTTATATTTATCTTTAACGGGACAAGTGAAAAAAGTAAACTAGTTCAATTTGGATTACTACCTTCTATAAAAAAAAAATAAGAAGCACCAAAGGTAAGCAGTTCCCAGTCGAAAGAGAAAATGATTCTTGGCAGTTAAACAAGTGAATGGCATTTTTTGCCCCTATCGGTTGACCCACTTAGTTTATTGAGACCGAGATAGATAACAACAGTTTTGGAAGGTGCTTATTCTATAAGCAATCCCAAACACAATAACTTTGTTGTATTTTAAGTGAGCACCAAATGAGATTACTAGTCTCATTACACTACAAAATTCCTAAGAGAACAAGCATTTAGAACTACTAAATAAACATATATGTAAACTTGACTCGAGATACATCGAGGACAAGAACATCAAATATTTTGATAAACATCAAACGAGAAGGGGAGAATAATATGATGGTACTCCCCTATAACACTACCAAGGTCAATAAACTACGTACTCATTAACTACTTGGGTAATAAGATACTCCCTCCGTCCCAAATTTATTGTCCACTATTGACTTTTTTAGTCTTTCTTCTCCAACTTTGACCTTCAATATTTTTGTGGGTGTTATATAATATTTGATGCAAAATATATAAAAGTTTGTATGGCAGTATACTAGAATGCAGTGTAGTGTTGAATATTTATATATCAGTATTTCAATCCACACACATATAAATAAATCGATTTTGGGTTATGTTTATCTTTAATGGGTCAAGTGAAAAAAGTAAACTAGTTTAATTTGGGTTACTTCCTTCTATAAAAAAATAAGAAGCACCAAAGGTAAGCAGTTCCCAGTCGAAAGAGAAAATGATTCTTGGCAGTTAAACAAGTGAATGGCATTTTTCCCCCCTATCGGTTGACCCACTTAGTTTTCAAATGTCCATAAGTTGTATGGGTCAAAATGCAAACTATAATGGGTTACAAGACTTTGTTTGGAGCCACAGTGTACTTATTCCGAAGTGAAGTAAGGAATTGGGAAGTTGTGTGTCCTGCGATTACTGATTGTATCAAGCTAAAGCTAATGGGACTAGAGTCAAACAATCTACTGTAGTATTACAAGTATCCCAAGTGTGGAGTGTGAGCTTGATACTTCAGGCTGTTACTAAAAAGTAAAAAACGATGAGAGCTTTTCTTATTCAAATAGAACGGAGAGTCTTGAGCTGAAATACCCATAAAACTGATTTGTTGCATGTCAGTATTATAGGAACTATGGTCTGCTATGGAAGTCAAATATCCAGTATAACCCTGGAGGCTGGAATCATGTCTGCCTAATTTATATGTCACGCTAAATTGTCAGTATTATAGTAACATAGTTTTGATCTACTACAAGATGTATGGCTTTTATGTTTGTTTGAGGAAGATATTTGGGTTTGGTACCTCATTTGGATGGAGGCTAATCAAGTAATCAGTCATGGACTACTTCGCTTTAACAAATAACATGCCTATAGAGGAGTTAATGATCGTATTGGATTCTATTTATACATTCACCTTTTAACATAAAAAAGGCAAATTCATCCGCAATAGCTACACAGCACCAATAAGCACAAACTTACATGGAAAAATGACAAAATTTTTAAAAAAGTCACAAATAAAAAAGTTTACTCTTCGTCACTTTGCGAAAAACAGAATTATTTTTTTTATTTTCCCAAATTACATTATATATTAGTAAAGGCTAGCAAAGACTAATCCAAGATGCTCAATTCACAATGACTAAAAGCAACTAACAGTAACATTGTCTAACTTAACAATCAAGTATAAATATGTTGGGTTAAATCACCGTAAGCATAATAATACCTTCAATCCTTGATAGGTATCTTCAAACTCCCCTCCTTGTCGTTTGCGTCACTTTTCACCTAAAGTAGACAAAAGTTAATTTTTGATTGGTCATAATAACGAAAAGGAAATCTATAATGAGGGCTGAGGTTGTCAATGAGAATGATTTTTTTGCATAAATAAGCTTCACTTCTAATAAGAGAAAATTATCAACAGGGGTAAATTTTAAAAGATCTATTAAGAAAAGTTTTGTGTTTTTTTTTTTTTTCTTTTATTTTTTTTTCCCCTCAGAATATCAAACAAAAAAATTATTAAATATAGCGCACCTATTGTGCAACTAGGTGTTTACATTGGCCGATTTAGCCAATTTTGAACCATTTTTTCGAACTAAACCAGAATAAACAGTTTTACTCAAGTTTAAAACCAAACCAGCCATCTGTAGTAGGTGGACAAAATGAACCACCCAAACTGTTAACAGTCAGTTCAGTTCAGCCGGTTTGGATCGTTTTTATTGCATGAACCAAGAACAAAGCAACACCATTGACAAAAGTCAAATATCAGATTCAGAGATAAATAACAAGTTCACAACAGTTACTTACAGTCGAAAACAAATACTTAAAAAAATGTAAGGGGGACTTTGCTATAACTAGTTTAAACATACAAAGTAAGTATAAATATACTTGATAAACGTTCTGAATCTCAGTTTTTTTCTGATTGGCCATAAACTCAACAAGTTATAACAAGTATAAACATATAAAGTAACCTTAAATATACACTATATATAGAGATATCACGCTTGGGTTTGGTTTTCACATCTGGTTTACCTCTTCAAACTGTAAACAACCTCAGCTTCACTTATCCTCAAACAGGTCGGCCAAACAACGAAGGCTAAACCAACCAAACCTACTACAGCGCCTTTGTGTTCAACTACGAGACCCGCGCTAACTAAAACTTAAAACACATTACTAACAGCTTATGACAACCCCTTTGCTCGACTCATAACTTGCCCTATTAAGCTTATTTTTGTTAAACACTCTATTAAAGGGGTGTTTGTTTAAGCTTATATGTGGGCTTATGAGCTTATTTGTTTTTCGGCTTATATTTCATAAGCCCCGTTTTTCCGGCTTATTTTGAGACTTGTGGTATAAGCCCACAAGTCTCAAAATAAGCCGGAAAATTAGGGCTTATGAAAAATAAGCCGAAATCAAATAAGCTGATAAGCCAAAGAATATAAGCTTAGTCAAACACTCTATTAAGCTTATTTTTGTTATCTTCGATATACTATTAAAAGCACACATATCCCCAACCAAATCCCAAACCCCACTACAAGCCTCGCCAGGGACGGACCCACATGGGAGCCGAGTGTGGCACGGGCCATACCCAATTTTAGCTCACGAAGTATAAATTTTATATAAAATGTGTCTTTTGTGGGCTCGTGCAACACCCAATTTTATCTAATAAATTATTTATCGAGCAACTTTAGTACTAATGGTCATAAAAAAAATTGTGCAACACTCTATCAAAAATCATGGGTCCGTCCCAGAGCCTCGCCTGAAACCTAACCTAGTAATAAATTTTCCCATTCTTTTTACACACATAAGCCATCATATATTCTAAATTAGCATATATATATATATATATATATATATATATATATATATATATATATATATATATATATATATATATATATATATATATATATATATATATATATATATATATATATATATATATATATATATATATATATATATATATATATATATATATATATATATATATATATATATATATATATATATATATATATATATATATATATATATATATATATATATATATATATATATATATATATGTATATATATATATATATATATATATGTATATATATATATATATATATGTATATATATATATATATATNATATATATATATATAGTGTAACTTTCTTACGAGAACCACCTTTATCTGCGAGAACTGCGAAAACCACCTTTTAACCATTGGATTAATTGATCAATGGTGAAAAATGAATGTGCCATTTATGTAATTCATTGAAAGATTAGGCTATCATTTGTAAAGCTGAAAGGGGCAATTTAGGTATTATGAATACATCCTAAAAAAGTGCTAAAAAATTATAAACCGATCACAAAAAAAAACTGACATATATCGATCTACCATCTCTCTCCCTCACTTAACCCTAAAAACCTAAAAACCTCCATTAGATCTACCACACCTAAGGCTATAATTAAGTTAAAAAACCCACATTCTCCTCTCTTTCATTTTTGGTTTCTTCCACCGCTGCCGTAATTATCTTGCAATTAAAGGTATGTTTTATTTTATTCTACATATGAATACCAACGGGGAACAATTGATAAACAAAAGAAATATATTTTAAAAGGATTCACCTTATAAGAAGTCATCAGGCGTTTTATTTATTTATTTATTTATTTATTTATTTATTTATTTATTTTTTCTTTTTTTTAACTTTCGATCTGATTTGTTTTTTACTTTCGATTTTGGCTTCCGATCTGAAAATGAAATATGGGCTTCGATCTGAAATAAATTCTGATTTGAAAAAATGAAATCTTTTTAGATTTGGGATTAACTTGTGTGGACGTGACTGTCAGGCTCGAAAAGAAGGCTACCAATGAGCAAATCAAGGCTGCAATCAAGTAAGTATATGCAACAACATAGGAACCTCGTTATCTTGTCGATGTTAATGAGCCTTTCTATTTAACTATTCTTTAAATTTTTATGCTATCGATGTGTACAGAGGTTCTTGGTTCAATACTTTGTTTAAAAAAGATTTCAGAATTCAATCTTTTTTTGTGTTAGATCCATCAATGATAATTAAAGAAAAAATAATAATAATAATCAGTGAACATAATTGTTTTGAATGAGAATTTGATTGGCACCTGTTTTGTTGTTGTGTTTTTTGTAATAAGATGTTACTTTTTTAAGGTTAATATAGATTCAACAATAGATGTATGTATATATATTTTAAGGTTAATATAGATTCAAGGATAAATAGATGCATATATGTTTTAAATTGTGCGAAACATGTATGTTCCTCCAAACATATATGTTCCAAACATACATCTTCAAAACATATATGTTTTTGGAAGACGTGCACTTATGTTTTATGTGTTTTATAGTTGGTATAAATTTTTTTATGCTTTTCTGAAGGAATACATTTATGTTTTTGGAAGGGGTACATATATGTTTTATGGTTAATATAAAATGAATGAAATTGTACGATGATAATACATTTATGTTTCGTGCATGCTTGTTTCAGATTGATTGATGAAGATGATGATATCATTCAAGACCGGGAAGTGGATGAACACGATTATACATGAAGATACTTTGCGACCTTTGGAGATATATGATTATTTCATGTGTTTTTGTACTTGTAATCAAGTGAAATGTAACATTTAAGTATATCAATCTTGTTTTTCTTTTTATAATGATTTATGTTCATTAATTTGTGTTTATAAAAATATTGGTAGGTTGATTAAAAAAAGTGTTAGCTAAAAAAAACATCTATGCACCTTGATTATTTGGAAAATAAAACATGTATGCACTTTCACTAATTGAAAACATGTATACACCATAACTATTTGGAGGAAAAAAACATGTATGCACCTTTGCGTAAAAAAAAACATGTATGCACCATGACTATTTGAAAACTTGCTAGCATAAAAAAAAATAAAAAAATAAAAAAATAAAAAATCAGAATTTTAAGATTTATAAAAAACGTGAATTATAAAAAAAATATATGAAAATGTCTTTTACTATTATACCCTTTTGAATTAAATAAAAATAACAAAATGCTATGGAGCATGAAATGATGTACATTGTGTATTATTAGTTGTAAAAGGGTGGTTTTCGCAGTTCTTGCAGATAAGATGGTTTTCGCAAGAAAGGGACCCTATGTATATATATATATATATATATAAATATTATCTATATATAATAGTAGTATATATATATATCTATATATATATATATAAAAGTACTTAATAATATATATAATTATATCTTTAAAGAAGTAGATAGCTAGAAATCCATTTTGTAAACATATTGAATTATCAAAATGGCAACATTAAATCAAATTGCGAAATAGTGCCATGCATGTCGTAACGGGTATGTATTGCATCACTCTTAGTCAAATGCAAAAATTGATTCATATACAAAAGGTAGAATACGGACTCACATATTANTAATCATTCATACATAAGCATATTTATATATATATATATATATATATATATATATATATATATATATATATATATATATATATATATATATATATATATATATATATATAAATAAAAGGAACCTACAGCAAAATTTGCAACCAAAGAATGACTGAATTTGACAATATCTTCATTAGTGAGGCGCAACTTTTCATTGACATGTTTCATTTGCTCAACAACTTGGTTAATGACATCAGCATCTACCCCCTGCAGCTGGCCTAGCTTATTAGCATGTGCTTCAATAGCTTCTTCGTGCTTCTTCAGCAGTTTCATGTCACCTTCCAAAAGCACCATGTCGGCCTTTATCGCTTCCACCAACATGTCGGCCTTATAGGACACCTAATGGCTAAAAGATATGAGTTCTAACACATTCGATATATGTTATTATCGTATTTTACAAAACTCAAAAGTACAAGTAGATTTATACTGACGTTGCGTTTTTAGTTTTTCTAAAGTATTTTAAATGGATTTATACTAACCATGTCGGCCTTTATCGCTTCCACCAACACGTTGATGCTGCTGTTATCCATTCTTAGTTATTACTTATTAGGGTTTCTACAAGTTTATATACAACAATCGTCCTACCCACAACTTTATTTCGGGCTCATTCTTGGGATGAGCCCATCTCGTCTATGATATTTTTTTTTCGTTTTTTACATGTGTAAATTTTCTCAAAATTATGGTGTTAAGCAACTTTTTTATATGAAAAGTGGTTACTTTTCATCAAATAGTGCAACCATTTATGAAAGTTTATGACTATTCATGAAAAGTCACATTGTCTATTATATATAGACATCATTTTGGTCTTTCGTGATAATATGAACAATCATAATAACACATACAATATTCTCCATCTTTTTGCTCTCATTCATGTGCCTAGAATTTGAGTGTGTTCTTGTATTATCCCAATATGAAGTTCGTCTAACCCAAGGCACCAAATAAGGTCGAAATATTGTATTCGAAAAGTAGACTATACATGATTAAAGAATTATCAAAGAAATCTTTCATTATCAAGACCCGAACACCGACAAATTAGACTCTAAACTTTGACAAAACTTTTTAAAATTATTACATAAACTTTAATCTAGCAATGTCTATGTTTTGTGAATCAGATAGCCCATGTTTAATTCTTACTTCTTAAACCTCTTTATTATAGTTCTTGATTTGTTTTTGTTTTCCTTTTATATACTATGTGAAAACTTACATCCTCATCTTACACAAGGCCTACAAAGCCGACTAACCATCGCCTAGGTGTTACGAGGCCACCAACTTTTCTGATTTTTGTAAATCGGTCAACCGTGGTCAACGGCGTCAATGAAGGTCAACGATGGTCAAACTTGTCGAAAACCTTCAAATCTTGCCAAAAATATCCAAACTCATAGAAAAACTGTTTTGGTAATTTATAATAGTTGTTTATATCTATTACAAGATGTTTTTTAAAGAAAAATCTTGTCAGAAATACAAAAAAGCTTGCCGGAAATACCTAAAACTTGCCGAAAATATCGAAAACTTGTCGAAAATGTGAATCCGATTAATCCCGCCTATACCGATTACAAGCTACAGAGGGTCGACCGCCCGACTATCGATTCGCGATTTTTGCAACCTTGCCTTAAAGTAATACGGAGTACAATTGACACTTTTGACTTAATGTAATATATTTCATATTTAGGGTGTGTTTATTTTTTCATAGGTTTATAAGTATTGTGGGTCCCCCTTCTCTTTTAACGTCTGAGTGGGGATGAGTGTTGTTTTTAACACTCTAGTGGGTAAGAGGATTTAAAAGAATTAGTGGGCCCCAATGAGAAAAGAAATAATATAATATTGATCATTTAGTGGGTAAGAGGATTTAACAAAAAAGTAAACACCCCCTTAGTCCCTAAAAACGAAGAAATGTATATAATTTTTTATTTCTATAAAACTGTCATTTTTTTGTACTTTATATTTATATTGCATGTCCTTATTATTTAACATACCAATAAATATTACAAATTGTTAATAAAAGATATAAATGACATTCAGTATTGTTAACTATACTTTACCCGTGACAAAATATTTCAAGCGTAAAAAGTGCTTTTTATATTAGTATAAAATTTTAGTGGACAGTTTATATATATAAAATAATATAAATATATAAATATATAAACATATATATATATATATATATATATATATATATATATATATATATATATATATATATATATATATATATATATATATATATATATATATATATATTTAAATAAATTCGGTTTTCGGTTCAGATGGCTAAACCCACACTACAAAAAAATGGCCTATTTTACACGCTTATTTCTCCACGGTATTAGAAGGGTGTACTTTATTTTCATTTTTATTCACGCAAAAACATGTATAAAAAAATCTAAACACCTAAAAATGTGAAAAATAAATAGTTCACGTTTATAAGGGTGTAGGAAAAAATCTAAAAAGAGAAAAATAAACTACACTGTTCAAAGCGTGTAGAAAGGAAACTAAAATTCCAAAATAGAAGAAAAATAAAAAGCCCAAAAAAGCGTGTACTTTGTTTTTTGAAAAATAAAAAACTTGATAAAAAGGTTTCCTGTATCATTTTTAATTACACAGTTCATAAACTTAAATATTCACTATTAATTATCAAAATATTTGCTCATTCATTTTCTACTTAAAACGAATTAGGGTTTCAATCATAATCACAATTCTATCATTAATCATTTTGATCAGAACGATTGACCGGAGTGAATGATCGGAACGATTAACCGGAGTGAATGATCGGAACGATTAACCGGAGTGAATGATCGGAGTGATTAGCCGGAGTGAATGATCGAAGCGATTGACCTGAGTGAACGATCGAAGCGATTGACCAGAGTGAATGATCGGAGCGATTGACCGAAGTGAATGATCAGACCGACTGACCGGAGCAATCTCTTGGTTCTCTCTCCTACGGTACGGTTTCCGATCAAATAACAACTTTTGTGATCTGAATTGTGATTAAAGACAACTATTGATTTACTTTGTGTATTGTTACTACTTAGGGTTAGGGTTTGAGATTTAGGTCTAAATTTGTGATGTTTTGTTAGACATTGTCGGATAAGTGATTTCGGCATCAACGAGTAAGTTTAGAGGTGAAAATGTTGTGTTTCTTAAGTGTAAGAATGATGATCTGAATCCGCTAAAGTGTCTCGAGCAAGGTTAGCAAGTCATGATTAGCATCGACGTTAGTGTATGTATGCTCATGAATGTGTTTTGGCTATGTTTTGCAGTGCGTAAGGTATTGGTCACAGAGAAGTCGTAGCTTGTGAGGTTAAGTCTCTGACTTGTATCGGCAGTAGCTTTGTTGTGTGAATCCTTTTATGCAAGTAAGTATTCCTTACATATTTTAATTATTGTGATAGTTATTGCGCTTCACATTGTTCATGATTAGTTGATTAGGTACTGTTAAAGCTAGTAACTTTGGTTTTTTAGCTGTGTATGTTTTATCAAGTTGATAAATTGATGGTATTAGAGATTTAGATTGATTTAGTGTTCCATATATACTATATCATGCACTTGAAGAAACACGATAACTAAGAACACTATATGTTTTTTTGGAGTCAGCCATTTCTTAATGTCTCATAAGAAGAACCAATACTTGCAGGTTCATTTAGTACACTTGAAACGTGGTTTTTTATTTCAGTTTCTCATCAACTTAGGATTTCGACCCCAATATGACCACAATTAATGGCATTGCAAAATCAAAACTAATTAAATTTCAAGATGAAATCCAAAAGTTGACGTCTCATAAGAAGAACAAATGCTTGCAGCTTCACTATTTTGGCCTACAAGCTCAAGGGCAGAAAGAAACAATTTCTACATTTATCTTTCTAATCCATTGAATATCTGCAGTGGCATACTCTGTCCTTTGTACATGCGGCTGCCGTAGTGAATAAGTTTGATGGATTTTGGAATTGTTCATTGACTTTATCCGAATAGTTATAGATAGTCTTTTCTTCTAACAATTGGTAAATGAAGTTAAATAGTATATCGTTAATATTAAAAACTGCAAAACTATATGTTCAATCATCTTTTTGTTCTTTTAAGTGTACAGAGGATCTTTGGTGCTCCGAGTACTGCATGTGTTTGTGTTATCTGTGTTGGAATTGTGGACCAAAAAAAGCTTTTGATGATGAATATATTTGTTGTGATGCATATCTTCTGTACATGGATTATCAGGCTGACCATAAGTTCGCCATCACTATCTATTCACCTACTGGAGTTGTGAGTTCATTTTCATTTTTTTATTGTGTTTTATAGGTCTCTGTAATCATTTTTGTTTTCAGATTGTTATAGGATTGATCGCCAGTAGGTTATTGTGTGTGAATGTAATTGTGATAAATGTGTTTATTAAGTTGTATGTTATTAAACTGCCATGAGTCTCTGCAAGGACTTACCAATTTATAACGAGCCTCTCGCTAAGCTCAAGATACCAATTAAGCAATAAGATCTTTGTTGGATTCTGAATCATTAAGGGTAGCTTATTAAAGTCATGATGTTGGTGTGTTTTATGGCATTTCCAGTAATATGTGAATCGAAGATAAACTATTTATAAACGAGAATACTATTTCTTACATTTTCACCTACAGGAATTATGAGTTGATTTTGAATATATGTGTTTTGATGCAAATCTTATGTACAGGGATTATTAGGCTGACCATAAGTTTGCCATCACTACCTATTCACCTACAGGAGTTGTGAGTTGATTTTCATTTTACTCTTGTGTTTTATAGGTCTCTGTAATTGTTTTTTTTTTTTGTTTTCAGATTGTTGTAGGGATTAGTCATAGCTGATTTCTATATTTGTTAACATGGCAGCATTTTATATGTCGGAAGTTGGTTCGTGTTGGCAAGATTAATAAACAAGAGATTCTTCTTATTTCAACCAATACAAGGTATCTCACTTTGCTTGTTATTTGCAATGCATACTGTCGTGTACTACTAGTCATTTATGGACCAAGCACATTACTATCTGTTTTACTAGTTGATTGCATAGCGTAGCCTTTACTACTGGTTGACTATCTGTTTTAGTGTCATGTACTACTAGTCATTTTCGAGTGTTTGGTTGCATAGCGTAGTTGTAATTGCATAGCATAGCTGTAATCTGTGTTGTTAATTTATTATGGCCACTGCAAGTACCAGATGCATTATAAGTTTATGACAGTAGGCAGGACACAATTCGTGTGCATTTCGATATATGCTCACGTAATGTACGAATTTGCATTCATTAATTGTTAGAATTCTAGTTAACCAATATTTGGACTACCATGTGTTAAATGTGAAGGAAAGTGGTTCTAAATGACACTCATTCGATGTGATGTTAATTCACTATGCACCACTATAAAAGCCGCTCGACTCAACCCAACCCCGTAGTCAGGCAACTCGTCTGACCCGTTGTATAAAGTGACCCATTTTGATTCTAATCTGTTTCCAGATGTTACCAAATCCTAAATCATTAATCTCGTAATTTTTGGGTTTTCTTTCTCATTATTTAGGAGCTTGTTGAAGACGAAAGATCAAAGCTTGCAATGGATTTCAGTAATTTTTGAATACTTGAAGACGAAAAAGATTGAAGAAGCTAAGTTTCAATGATATTGTGTAAACATACTTAGAAGTTGCTATGAAAGTGTTATTTGAGTATCTAAGGTTTAATTGTATACAATTGCTACAAATTTGATGTTGCTATGGAATTGCTACAGATTTGATAATTTGAGTATCTATGAAATTGCTACAGATTTGTGAATTTTATTTATTTATTTTATTTATATGTATATATTTTTTTAAATGAAAAATGCTCAAAATAGTGACACTTAAAAGCGTGTAAAAGTTTGCATTGTGTTCATGATTAAAGAACACTAGTTAAAGCGTGTAGTTTTCAAAATTTGCACATTATAAAGCGTGTACTTTTTGATCAAATTTTCCACCATACCAAGTGTGTACTTTTTGATCAAATTTACACCCTATCAAGCGTGAACTTTTTGAAGCTTTCTCCACGCATTTTGGTGTCGTGCATTTTGTGACGCCAACAATTAACACGCTATCATATGCGTGTACTTCTAGTTTTAATACACCAAAAACCGTGGAAATCTGCCCCAATCAGCGTGTATAACTACACCATTTGTTGTAGTGCCATATCCAAACCGAAAACCGAATTTTTAATTCAGTTCGGTGCGGTTTTGACAAATTCGGTTCGGTTATAAGTTCGGTTTGGTTTTTTTTCGGTTTGGTTCGGTTTTCGGTTTATTCGGTTTATTACCCGAACCATGAACACCCCTATGTACAACTATCATGCCAATAATTGTTCGCAGCCTATTTTCGCAGCAAAGCGTGTTCTTGTAATAATAAATAAAGATACACGAAAAGAAACCCAAAAGTTTTCCATAAAAGCCCATACATACAAGCCCGTTCTTATATGAAGGAAAGGAATACCGCCTCAAGTTATATGGCATGGAAATCTATAAATAACAAATCTTCATAAAGCAGGCATGTAATATTACTATATATCGTCGATCAAGAGATTCCAAAACCCTAACCAAATTTCATCAATCTTACTAAAAATCGTTTGAAACTTGTTCAACAATGGAGGCCGAGGTACGTACTTTCGTGTATCTTTTCTTTATACGTGTCCTTTAATTAATACGAAAACCAACTGATCAGGTATCTAAGGTACGTTCATTCTAATAAATTATGTAATTTTTCATCTGCAGGCTACAATGATATGTATGGACACTAGTATCTGGATGAAAAGCCTCATGTCACGTAGATTTGAGAAACAAGTTGATGCTATTATACTCTATTGTGCCAAAAAGTTAAAAGTAATTTCTTTTTCTTTTATTGCAGAGTTTCTTTTGCTGTTGTTAATTAGTTACTTATGATTGATCTTTTCTTTTTGTTACAGTCTCATCCGCAGAATGTCGTGGGCGTATGTGAAATGGGTCAAAAATTTATTTGTCCTCTAATTCAATGGCGCAGCTATTAAGGGGCAAGGGGGGCGCCCGACCCCCCGAAATTTTTTTTGCGATGTAGGGGGTATATAGTTTTCGTGTAGAAAAATTTCGGTATATTCGGTTTCGACCCCTCATTTTAATTGTGAATTTTTTTTATATATTAAGCAATAAAATTGATCCATTACATTTTACATAAGCCCATCTACCCAATAACCCAAACTAAAATATTACATAATTTTTATATAACCACAAAAAAAAAAAAAAAAAAAAAAAAACGGCCCACTAAAAGAAAAAAAAAATAGAACTGGAATATTGAACCAACACAAACAATAACAATTAACAAAGTAACAAACCAAATAATCATCCCAAACCCTCCCAACCTTCTGTCCTTCTGGCTCCTCCGCTGTCCTGCAGTCCCACCGGCGCGCACCTCCGACCACCGGCGACCAGCCTCCGCAGTCCGCACATATTAGGTTTGTTGTCTACTTGTCTTTAAGTAGAACTCAAGGGTCTTAATTGAAGAATTCAAGGGTCTTAAAGGTCGAAAGGCTGAACTCTAATTTCTTCAATGAATCGAACCAGGTACCAACCGTTTGTCCCCTTTTTAATGTTTAGTTATCTTGGACAAATGTTTAGTTTTTTAGTGATTGAAACTTTTTTAATATAATAATAGTATTTAATTTTTGTCCCGACCCGAACATATTACCCGAAAAATAGCTTTAGGAAAAAAAAATTTAGATCCCGACCCCCCACTGAAAATTTTCAAGCTTCGCCACTACTCTAATTAAGCCTACTAGAAGTCTTCGAGCTATCATGAGTGCCATTTATCGTTAGCTTCTTCAATTCATTATTTAGTGACACGTACTTTGTGACTATTTGAATGATGTATGTATAATGATCAAGTTTATTGTTGTTACTCAGATGCATGGATAGGCGGTGATTTGTTGTTATCATCAGAAGCGATTTCATTTGCTCATGATTTTTTGCTCAGTAATTCAGAGTCACATATGCAACAAAGGTTTGTTGTGTTTGCCGGAGGGTATGTATGTTTGTTTATATATGCAATATATTAATTAACCAATGCAACTTTTTGCTTATTTAATCTACAGTAAAATTTATATGTGCGTGCGCTGTTTCTTGGCTTTCAGTGTTGTGTATCCAAAGCTTGAAGGGGAGGCATTAGGAAAAATGATGAAAGAGAGGAATTTAGCTTGTGATGCTGTCAACTTTGGTGAGCAGTCCGCAAATAAGAAGGAAATTTTTGACAACTTGATTGCTGCTGCGGATAATAATGGCAACTGCCACATTCTTCATGTTGAACCTCCATGTTCTGTCCGTCGTGCCTTATCAAGGTTTATTATAATCTGTTTGCTTAATTGGACGTACACATATTTGATTACATTACATGCTACATACTGTCTGTTTTTTTGGTTTGTCCTATATATATAGTATATCTTGAAAACATTATACTATCTGCAGGTCTCCAATCATCCCTCAAGTTGAAGATGGTGAAAGCACTAAGGTTGCAGTTGCTAGTCTTCCAATGGAAGACGAGAGAGAAAAGCAGAAGATAGAGTCTCAATGTGTCTCTCAGAAAATTCAACAAGCACAAATGAACACACCAACTCAAGAGATAGTAAAGCTGAAATTAAAGAATAAAAAGAAAAAGGAGCAAATTGATGCATTAACTAGAGAGAATGAAAATCTGAAACGAGAGTTGGAACTATCCCGTAAAGAGAAGAATCAAGTTCTATCAGCCATTGCTAAGTTATATGAGTTAGCTAGTAAAGGTACTTCTGCAAAGACTATTCCACAAATTCAATGGAACTTTCTTCCAAAGCCTGCCCTAACAAACATTCCAGAATGTGTAACTAATGAGTCAAGGATATGATTTGTAAACTAGACAAGTATTTTATCCATAAAAAGTGTCTTTGCTTTTCAGAAGGGTGGATTCATATTATTTTCATCCATATAAAATGTGTAACTATCTTAGTAAACTCAAGTGGTTACAATATTACCATCAACTGTATTTTTTAGGCACTGATTAATTGGAGCCATAATCCTTTGGTAGAATGCAAACTTTTCCGCACATCATATTAGTATTATCTGAATCGCAATCTTCCAGAATCACAACTGATCCTCATGAGGATGCAATTTTGGAGAATGTTTCCGTACTCCACACCTTATGTGGAACTCCTTCAATACACAACCATGTTAAACTCCTCATACTCTTACAACTCCGTGACCACAATTGAAGCTTTTTCGTAAACCATTTTGACCAATCTTCTCTTCTGTTTATCAAATAAATGTTCAGCTTTGGCTTTATATTTGAAGTCAATAAGTACGTCTTAGCGTCCACAATGTATTTTATTTTCAAACCTGTAGCCTAACCAAACTGATTTGACATTTTGACAAAGCTAATAATTATAAGCCATGTGGTTTAGTCAGTTTGGTATTCTTAGAGTTAGTTTTTTTAAACCAAACCGAATTCATTTGAGTCTAAACCAAACCGAGAACCTAATTCATTTGATATTTATCAAAATGCTTATCTGATTATTTAAGAGTGAGATAAAATAAACAGATTTGGAACGGGCTTATTCCATATTTCTAGAAATTACTTCTATTAAGCAATTCCAAACACATCCTTAAGCACGAAATAATTTTGCAAAGTAAACACCAAATGTGCAAATGACATTGGAGCACTAGCAGCCAAACTACCTTAACGATATCTTAGTGGTCCATGTGGTGAACAGTTTTGCCACATTTCCTTTGTGTCTTTGACATAAGAGAGTTTTGAGGGTGTTCAAAGTTAAGAATGATATGCTTTTTGGTTATCAAAATTGCTTATTGTATCATTGAGGGTGAAATACGAACGGTCTTGGGAGGTGCTTATTCCATATTTCTAGAGTAATAATTAGTCCTAATATAAGTTTCCAAGCACAAAAAAATTGTTGTTTCTTATGTGAACACCAAATGAGATTGGACCTCTAGCCTCATTACTAAATTACTAATTTGGCAAGCATTTATAAATCAGCTGAAGCATGTATGCATAACTTGACTCATGATACATCGAGGACAAGAATATCAGATAATTTTGATACCGTGGTTAATAAACTACATACTCCACAAGTTAGGTACATTTACATTAAGGGTATGTTTGGCAAAAATAGATGTTGCTGGTGCTGATGCTGGTGCTGTTGCTGGTACTGATGCCGGTGCTGATACTGAAAAAGATTAAAATTGTAGCTGTTTTTTTTTGCAGTAGTGCTGGTGCTATTGCTGAAAAAGATTAAAATCAGTTAATTTATGAAAAATAATCTCCATAATCTTTTAAAAGCTGGTTCTGATAACTTATTTTTTGGGAACTTATTTTTCTAAAATAATTCATAATATTAGTTTGCCAAACAAAGATTATTTTTTGATGAAAGCTTATTTTTCAAAAAAATAATCTTAAGCCTCCATAATCTTCCATAATCTCTCGCGCCAAACATAGCCTAAAATAGTTCCTACTTCCTACAAATCTGATGATGACTTTGTTAAATAAACAAAGTTCATGATAAAGATGCTAGTTCTTTAATCTTCAAACCAGCTACTGCAAAAGAAATAAGAGTATTCATTAGTTGTAGCTACACAATAACCACTAACTGGTGACTTTTATTTCAAACCGATCTTTGATTTTAAAATAGGATAGACTATTAATAATATTAGTTTATTTCTATAGAAAGTGAGCAAACGATTAACACATACAAGATGATCAACATAATTTACAAATAGTAAATCTGTAAAGGTTGGCAACTCATTTTAGCATGATAAAAGTCTGAAAACCTTATTTCTCGAAGTACTTTTGCATTTTTAACATGAAAAAGCAAACCCAAAACACCATTTCCAAAAAGCAGAAGTACTTAAATTAAAGCAAACTAATCAAAATCCCCATGCCAACACCCCCACAAACATATTGTAAAGTTTAACAAAGACTAGACAACATCATACAAAAATTTCCATCCGCAATATATACCTTTAAAAAACCAACATTAACATTATTTATACCTTTAAGGATCCTTAGTGTCATCATCAGCAACAGCATTGTTGTCGGGCATCTTCAACTCGACATTAAACTTCTTAAGCTGCTCATTAACCTCGTCAAACTTTGCATTGAGCTTCTTCATGCATGTCCTCAAAAACTTTTGAAACCTCAGCTTTGTCCACATTCTCCATTTGACCTAGCTGCTTCACATGCTTCTGAATTGATGCACCATGAGCCTCCATTGATCTTAAGCAGGCGTTCATGTGTTCCATGTCGGCCATGATGTCTTTCACGAGCTGGGAATGGGATTCCATGACGGCTGCTTTGTGTTGTTTTTGGTTCCGACAGTGAAATTATCAAAGAGAGAGAGAACAAAATAAAGGGTTTATGGAAGTAGGGTTTTAGTTCATCTTTTTCTAAGTTTTTTATTGGGCTCTTGGCCCAACATATTATATTTGGAGTATGACTTTTGGTAAGCTGACAAGTTGCATTAATAAAAGCGACAATATTAGCTTCGCTTTTTTATAAAAATAACGTCACACAATTGAATTGGACTAGATTAGAAACTACAGGGACTACTTAAATGATACATCGGAAAGTCAAATGCTACATCATCATGCACAAAACGATTCATAAAATGAAGTATTAGAAAGTGATTGGCTTAACTAGAGAAAAAAGAGAAAAACTGTAGCAAAATATACCAATCATACCGACACCTCATTTTGTGGATATTTTTTATAGGTGTAGCATACCTCTATCGGAAATTGGTTTATAAGACAAATGCACTTTCTTTTGTCAATATTCAAAATAATTGTTGATTTCATGACCTTAAAAGGGTGTATCACAAAATGCATTCAACACGTGTCTATCTTGTCCCTTATACACCCATATAATTTTTACAAAAAGAAATTCACACAAACATGTGACAAATGAATTGTACCAATAGAACTATATTAAAGTTTTTCTTTGTTGTTCTCACTTCTAATGATTAAGTGACACATTTGTGTGTACATTTTTTTTTATTATTATTATTATTTTTTTTAAATTTTGTGAGTGTAATATTTCACTTTTTTATAACCCGACAAGGCTTTCGCCCTCGGCTTATAGTTACACCCTGTAAAATTCACTAAATGCCTTTAAGAAGGAGGTGCGTTTTTTCTTTTTTTTTTTTTTTTTTTTTTTTTTTTTTTTTTTTTTTTTTTTTTTTTTTTTTTTTTTTTTTTTTTTTTTTTTTTTTTTTTTTTTTTTTTTNAATATTGCATTTTTATAATGATAGAATAAAAATATTTGTTAAAAATAAAGTTTTTTTGTACTGAATTTGATTTGATATATAAATTTAAATCATCGTGTTCTCTTATTTCATTTCTATGTTTGAGCCATGATATAGTTGATTGAATTACAGTAATATTGATAAAGGGTTTGTAAATATGATGACACACTTTATATAAACGTTGTAAAAAGCTATAACCTTTTATATACTCCGTATTTCTTTATAGTTAAGGCTAATGCTAATGGGTGAGTTTCTCTCGACCAACCAAACAAGCAACCGAGTCCCCTCAATCAAATCAAAGTTATCGTTGGTTATCCAACCGAATTTTCAAACTTTTTTTTTTTCTTTTTTTCTAGTTGTGGTTGCGGTCCCTTTTGTACTTATTTAGGCCAATGCCAATGGCAACCTTTTCTTGCCAACCGACCGAGTAACCCAGCCATTTCTCCCACTAGCTCAACCGACCGCGTCGCCCCTAACCTTTTCAAAGTTATGGTTAGCCTGTCAACCAAAACTTTCATTCTCTTTTGTGTGTGTAGTTTTTTTTTATTAGTTTTTGTGTGGTATATTTTTTAGTGCGGTTACGGTCGCATTATTAGTAAATTGTGGTTGATTTGTGAGTACATTCTTTTTTTATTATTATTTTTTAAATTTTGTAAGTGTAACATTTCACTTTTTTATAACCCGACAAGGCTTTCGCCTTCGACCTACAGTTACACCCTGTAAAATTCACTAAATGCCTTTAGGAAGGAGGTGCGCTTTTTTTTTTTTTTTTTTTTTTTTTTTTTTTTTTTTTTTTTTTTTTTTTTTGTTATTTTTTTTTTAATGATTTTTTAAATAAAAAGATTTATTGGGTAAATAAATATTGCATTTTTATAATGATAGAATAAACTATTTGTTAAAAATAAAGCTTTTTTGTATGAATTTGATTTGATATATAAATTTAAATCATCATGTTCTCTTATTTTATTTCTATGTTTGAGCCATGATATAATTGATTGAAATACAGTAATATTTATAAAGGGTTTGAATATATATATATAAAGAGTTTTTAAATAAAAAGATTTATTGGGTAAATAAATATTGCATTTTTATAATGATAGAATAAAACTATTTGTTAAAAATAAAGCTTTTTTGTACTGAATTTGATTTGATATATAAATTTAAATCATCATGTTCTCTTATTTTATTTCTATGTTTGAGCCATGATATAATTGATTGAAATACAGTAATATTTATAAAGGGTTTGAATATGATGACACACACTTTATATAACGTTGTAAAAAGCTATAACCTTTTATAGATTTCTTTACAGTTAAGGCTAACGTTAATAGGTGAGTTTCTCTCGACCAACCAAAAAAGCAACCGAGTCCCCTCAATCAAATCAAAATTATCGTTGGTTATCCAACCGAATTTTCAATCTTATTTTATTTTTATTTTTTTTTATTTTATTTTTTTTTAGTTGTGGCTGCGGTCCCTTTAGTACTTATTTAGGCCAATGCCAATGGCAACCTTTTCTTGCCAACCGACCGAGTAACCCAGCCATTTCTCCCACTAGCTCAACCGACCGCGTCGATGGTTAGCCTGTCAACCAAAACTTTCATTCTCTTCTGTGTGTGTAGTTTTTTTTATTAGTTTTTGTGTAGTATGTTTTTTGGTGCGGTTACGGTCGCACTATTAACAAATTGTGGTTGAGGTGTAGTCTTGAAAAGAGAAAGCTGATGTGTCATTGATTTGATAGGAGACGACTAATATAGTTCTGGCTATCATCACTCTTGGCCTTATGCTTGAGGTGTAGTTTTAGGGTATGTTTGGGAGAGAGGCTTATGGGGCTTATAGAGGCTTAGGTTTTTAAAATAAGTCGGCTTATAAAATAAGTCTCGTTTGTAATACGAGCTTATGAAATCATAAGCCTCTAAAAGGCTTTAGCCCTATAAAAAGGGCTAAAAACTTAAAACCTGGGCTTTTGAACAATAAATTACTTAATTTGCTCATAAAAATAATTAATATATACAAAAACTCATTTAATTATGTCCTTTTTAGTAATTTTGCAATAATAAGCCTAAGCTTAAGCCCATTTGCCAAACAAGCTTACAAAAATACAAATTTCAACTTTGGCTTATAATAGAAGCCCCAGCCCTAGCTCATTTGCCGAACATCCCCTTAAAAAAGAAAATTGACTGATATTGTAGGTGTGATTAATGTTGTAAAAATCGGCCGAATCGGTCGATTTAATTGGTAATCGGTCATACACCTTGTTGATTTTTGAAAATCGGTGGAAAATCGGTGTAAGCAAAAAAATCAGTCAAAAATCGGTCGAATCGGTAAAAAATCGGCCGAATCAGCCGACTCGTCCGAATCGCTCAACTTAAAAAAAATAAAGTTTTAGTCCCTCTACTTAATTTGGGATTGTCTATTTCACTTACAACGCATAATGAGCCGCATAATCAGAATTCGTTGATGTTTGGAAACATAGTAGGGTCAAGAAATATCCAAAATTTGCATGAAATACCAATCCGATTAATCACCGATTAATCCCGTCTTGACCGATTAATCCCTGCAGGGCGGTCGACCGCTCGACTACCGATTCACGATTTTTGCAAGATTGGGTGTGAACACGGGAGCATTAACGTGTCAAAACGAGCTTGAAAAACCTGGCCTAAAAAAAGTCTAAACTATTTGGCCCCAAAGTCACTATTCTACAAGAGATTGTACGTTACGCAACAAAACTTGTACTCCAACGAAACCTTATACTCACATCAGTAGCCAGTAAATGAAAAACTAGTCAGTCAGTCATCATTGATCAATGGCGATGATGGATTCATCATCTTCGTCATTATTATATCCACCTCCTCCAGTTTCGATGAATCTCCACATCGAAAACCGTCAAAAACTAATTAATCGATTCCGTGAGAATTTAATCTCATCGTCTCGTGATTTACACGGATTTATTCTCCTTCAGGTATATTTATTTCCTTTTTTATTTATTATTTTTTTTATAAAATTTATTTTAGTGATGTTGTTTGTTTGTTAGGGAGGTGAAGAGCAAACTCGTTATTGTACTGATCATGAAGACTTGTTTAGGTACCTCTTTTTTATTTTTATTTTTTATTTATTTTTTTTAATTTAATTTAATTAGATATATATGTTTTTAATTTAATTTAAAAAGCGTTCGGTAACGTAGTTGTATTTGTGATTTTTTTTTTTTTTTTTTTTTTTTTTGAACGGCGGGTTAGTTGTTAGATGTTAGTTGTTAGTTGTTGGCTCGAGTTAGTGTCGCATCCTCGGGCAGAGATACCAACCGCGAGCCTCTCCTTAGGGGATAACCCGCTCCTATTCCCGATTCGCCTGATATCATTAGAGCTTGTGGTTCCCAAGTGAGGACTTTCCGGTCGGTCACCCAAACCGGTACTACTCTCACTTGGGCTCGCTTAACTACTTAAGCCTTTACCACTAGACCATATAGAGTGTAAAATTAAAAGCTACGTGAAAAATAGCGTTTTGTTATAAAGTAAAAATGTTGAATGCCAAACGAGCTTTTAATTTTAAACGCTCATAAAAGCTCCTTGCCAAATATTAGTTGAAATGATACATGTGAAAGTGAGTAAGGTATGTTTGGCAGTAAGCGTTTAAGAGCATTATGTAGCAACTAGCGTTTAGTATTTAGCACAAAATGTTTGTTTGGAAACAAGCAACTAGCATTCCTATTTTATCTAAACGCTCCAAATCAAAATGTTACTTCTACTAGCATTGCAATTAGCGTTTTCGCTTAGAAAAATTATAACTATAAAGCTATGACCAAAGACTTTATCAAAACAAACATACAGCTACGGCTTATTGTTACTGCTTACTGTACTCTATTTTTGCAAAGCATACGGTTGTGTTTGGTAATGAGTGTTTAGCTTTTGTATTTTGTTTAGATGCTTTTATTTGAAATGTTAATAAAAGACGGGGTGTAACTTTTATGTCACTTTACACTCTATGATTACAGATACGGCTATGTTATTATTAGATTGTTAATTTTATTTTAAGTACCTGATATCGATATCGATATTGATGTTATTAAGTACTGAGTTGAGATGGTACATGTGATAGTGAAGTATGTTTAAGCCTGTGTTGGCAATAAGCTTTTCGGAGTGTTTAGGCGCATTTAGACTTTAAAATTGGCAATGAGCGTTTAGCTTTTGGATTTGTTTAAACGCTTCTATTTGAAATGTAAATAAAAGAGGCGTGTAGCTTTTATGCCATTTTACACTTTATAATTACAGATGACTACTTTACCAAATGATATATTTGAAATGCTAATAAAAGAAGCGTGTAGCTTTTGTGTCATTTTACACTTCATGATTACAAATACGGCTATGGTTACAGAACGCTTTTATAAAACAAACAACCACTAGTTTTGTCAAACATAGCCTAAGAATATGATAATTGTATAATTCAGATACCTGAAGAGTTGAAATGTTACATATCAGTGGGTTAATCCCGGGATCGTTTCTGACCCTTGCCTGGCCAACCCCAAATATACACATCGAGTCAGTTAAAATGATACATGCGAAAGTGAATTTTGTGATAATGATCAATGATAACTAAAATTTATTAATTTAGTATCATGTCATCTGAAAGTGGTAATTATATATATAGATTGTTAATTATAGTGTTGATTCTTTATTTTGAGCTTACTTGTGAATCGGAGCTGTAACAATATGCTTGACGATTTTTATTTTGCTTAGGTTAGCGAAGTAATGGGCTGAAGGTTTCCTTTAGGCTATAGTATTGAGTTATATACATAGATTCAAAAGTGAACATCTTTTTGTAGGAATATGATTATTGTGTTGTAGGGAGTGTATGATAGAGAACTGTTAAGTGGTTTACTGTTATGTGTTGTACATGTAGGTAATTGTTTTATTTGGTGATATTATTTGACATGAGTGATTTTCTGACCATGGAAATGATATTTTTGATGTATTTTAAGCTTACATAGAAATCGGAGCTGTAAAATCTTGTTAATGATGTGATTAGATTGTTATCTGAATGTAGGCTACCTGTTTGCTTTGGTGATACAATCTAATTTGAGTTATTTTGTGAATTATGGACCAAGTGTCGCAATTCTTCGGTTTGAGTTTACTTACTAATCGGAGGTGTGGAAGCATGTTACAGATATCGTAAATCTTTTATAGGCTATAGTACAATCATATCTGGTTTGACCAGTCAACAAGTTTTTATTGACCTATCATCAGCAGCTTTATATATGTTTAACTGTGACCTGTGACCCAAGGTGAAAACCACATGTGTGAGATGCTAGAGTGAATAGTATATCTATATTGGGGTTTGTGACTTTTAAATTTACAAGTGTAATCTTTAACAGCCATAAATGTTTATGGAAGATTATGAATAGTTATGTATCATTTATTTAGGCGGACGTCCCGAAACTGTTAGCAAGTGAAGTATGAGAAGTTCAGTTACTTGTAGTATTATCCAATTTATTTTTATTGTAGATCCATGTTAACAGACTACCACTTAAATGAGATGAACCAATGAGTCTCGCTAGCTCTTTAAGCTGAAATTTGCATAAACAGAGGCTTCATTAAAGCATTTCTTGGGTGGCTATCTCTATATCGGCTACACATCAGTCATAGTATTAGTCGGTTATTATACCTTTTGTAATGTCCTCCAGTGATTTAAATTACGAGTGTGATTGACGTTGGTACAATTAAACATAGTTATTTCCCACTTGTACTTGTAGTCACGCAGTCCTGATAAATCATAGAGATTGGTCAGTTTTCACTTGCTTTTACGTTGATTCTAAATCAGGGTGTATGATTGAGTTATTTACTGATGATTTGCTTACTTCATTTCCAGGCAGGAAAGCTATTTTGCGTATTTGTTTGGAGTGCGGGAACCTGGTTTCTATGGAGCTATTGTGAGTCCCTTCTGTTTTCATGTCTAGACTTTGATGTTTGATTATGTTTCGTTCAGCATGTGTCTTGAGGCTTTATAATCGATCACCTATTCTATATGGTCACACTACAGAGTTCTAATTCTCAATGAAAACGTTGTCTAATCTGAGTATCTGACTATGACCATCTGCTAAGTCCTTTTTTCTCGCTTGATATTTATTCTCTTTGTTGTGATGGTGTAGGATATAAATACCGGGAAATCAATCCTTTTTGCTCCCAGATTACCTGCTGAGTATGCTGTTTGGATGGGGGAAATAAAGTCATTATCTCACTTTAAGGTAAGGCCACTCTTGACTCTCGTAGCTAGCGTGACACTAGATTACTCCTCAATGTATTATCTATCTTTGCCTTTTAATGCGAACAATCTTTATCTTGCAGGAAACATACATGGTTGACATGGCGTATTATACTGATGAAATTACAGAAGTCCTCAATAATCAATACAAGGGATCTGGAAAACCAATGTTGTTTCTTCTACATGGGTTGAATACTGATAGCAAAAACTACTCTAAACCAGCAGAGTTTGAGGTACCTTGTAATCTTGTAGTTGCCATTGTCTCTTTGAAATGTTACTATACAAAAGTATGCTATAGATCAAGTCTGTGCCCTGTTTTATTTTTGTCTTGATTCACCTTTACTGAATAATGACTGTTCAGATCCCAGTTCCGTTGATAATGGTAGTATGTATTAGATTATCAATATTTTCAGTATTTAGATGTGGTGTATTCCTATTGTCGAGTTTCTAACAAGTAACAAATACTTACCCTTTGGCCCTTATCACAACTTACCAATGTTGCTTCTATTTTCTTAGTTTCTTAAAGAAGGTTAATTATATTAGAACCAAAAATTATAATCAAAAGAGCATTAAGATAGTTTCTCAGTGTATGGTTTGATGTATAGATTAGTTTGAATTCATTTCAGTGTATGTTTAGATTTATGAATGCTTATTTGTCTAGCCTCATAATCATACCATGGGGATGTCCATGGATGTAAATGAGTGTCTAGTGCTTCTTTTGTGATTAATAATATTTCTCTTTTTCACAAAAAAAAAAAAAAAAAAAAAAAAAAAAAAAAAAAAAAAAAAAAAAAAAAAAAAAAAAAAAAAAAAAAATTATAATCAAGCCAATCCATGGCAACTATGGACATCTACCATTGAGCATAGGAAGGCTTATACAGAGTTACAGACGACTACATTCAACTGAACTATCTAAACATTTTACTATTCCTCAGATACAAACCAATCAGCATACTATAATTACTAACAATGCAACAGTGCCACATAAGAGACTATCGTTCTGACCACAAGCTGAATATCAATAAACTTCACTTCCTACCACCATAACAGGAAACTCACCTTATGATAATACTCACCTATGATCCCATGAAAAGCATCAGACTATAGATCAGCTGCTCACTCCAAACTACTTTCCGAACATCCTGATTTCAGCAGGCATGTTTGATAAAACATTGCAGATATGAGAATTAACCAAATAATATTGGCTAAAGACCACTACTTGATAGGAAACCAAAATGAGTCCAACTACATTTCCTTAGACTAAAGAGAATCCAAGATATAACTGCAGCCTCATCCTATAACTGCACACCAATGTTGCTTCTGTTAAAACTAAGGTTTAGCTTAATTTGTCGTTGTCCTTCTCAGAATTAGTTATCACCCTATTAATCACTTTTGCCTAACAACTTATTTGCTCTTTGTTAATCATAACTTTTAGAAACATTTTGTACTGCTTGTAAGTTTTATCTGAAGAGGTGAGATGTTAACTTGCATGTTATGCTTTTATTCTTTACTAATTACATAAGTATCTAAGGTGCCTCAAGTGATAATTAGGTGTTCTGTTACAGTCATATTTTCATAATAACAGTGTTGCACACTTGCGTATGCGCAACCCTGCAGGATAGACATGAAATTTTTAATATTGGTTTCCCATTTTATCGTATGGTGAAAGCTCGATTTATCAGTTACATCACTATTGAAGTTTTAAGTGATCCCAAATTGACTAAAATTCAATGCTCATAATACACCTGCTGATTTATTTTACTCTACAGGGCATTGAGAAGTTTGAGACAGATCTTAAGACACTGCATCCTATTCTGACCGAATGTCGTGTTGTGAAGTCAAAGCTGGAGCTTGCTGTGATCCAGTATGCCAATGATATAAGCTCAGAAGCTCATATCGAGGTGTGTATGGTTCCACTATGTAATGATTAAATTACAACTTGCTGATTATATAGTGGTGTTCCATTTCTTCTTAGTTAATGATGTGCGCTCTTTGATATGTCCAATTCGTATTTTGGTAACATTCACCACATTTTGAGCAGGTAATGAGGAAAACAAAACCAGAAATGCAGGAGTACCAGTTAGAAAGCATATTTCTTCATCATACCTACTTTTATGGTAGCTGCAGGCATTGTTCATACACTTGTATCTGTGCAACTGGTGACAACAGGTGATGCTTGCTTGGTACATTTTCAGATGCTTTTACATGTTCTTATATATTCAAGAGGTTAAGCTACTAATGCTTTGATATTGCATCTGGCAGTTCGGTACTTCATTACGGGCATGCAGCAGCTCCAAATGATAGGGTACGCTAATTTATATTTTATTACTGTATAGGAGTTCCGTTAATGAATGTTTTGGTTTGTCAAAGATAACATAACAGTTTCTCAATTGTATACGAATCCAACTTGACCTTACTAAAGGTTACCACATCATTCAACTGTCTCTTTCTTTTCATGGATGTCCTGAAATAAATATTCCTCTGCATCTTGCAAGCTGTTCTGATTAGTGTGATAAATGGAAAACTGCTTTTTGTATCGAATATTTTGAACCCCTTAGTGACATGATCATTAATCGTCTCCTAAAGGTGGTGATATATGGTATAACATCAGATTAGTCAACCTTTTTAAAATGCCTAATCTGTATATTTGTTCAAACATACAAACAGTTCTAAAGTTTCCTCAACCTGTATAGTTTATTTTAAAAGTTATCCCTTCTATCTCTCCCCATGGATCCACTACTTCTTTCCATCCTTTGACGTGTTCGGTATTGTGCAGACATTGCGAGATGGAGATATGGCATTGCTGGATATGGGAGCCGAGTTCCATTTCTATGCTTCTGACATAACTTGCTCTTTCCCTGTAAGTATATGTGCATGATAACATATAACGACACACATTATAAGAGACTTCACTATGTATTTTCATATACTTTTTTCAATTGATAATGAGATTACAATTGAAACCTAAGATAATAGAAAGGAGTGAACCTTTCTCATATGATTTCAAATACTGATTAAAAGTCATTTTGCAAGTTATGGGTTATTTGTGACTTACATAATCATGATGCAGGTGAATGGAAAATTTACAAGCAATCAACGTCTTATTTACAATGTAAGGGCTCTCCTTCTTATGGTTTGTTACAAAAAAGTTAACATTCAGCTTATCAACATATGTTTTTCTTTTTTGATTTTTTCAGGCCGTCCTTGATGCTCATGATGCTGTTATATCTAGTATGAGGCCAGGAGTAAACTGGGTAGATATGCACAAGTAAGATCTTTATTATCTTACCTCAAATGAATATCAATGAGCTATTATAGTGAAGACATTAATTTTTATCATCTATACAACAGCTAATTTATCATATTGATTTAATCAGAAAACTTGCAAGGTTCTCTTACGCTGCATTCTCATGTTTTAAATAAGAGTAAAAGAAAGGGACAAACATTTTCTCTTTCCGTTCCAATCTGGCCATATATGGGCAAACATTTTAGGCCTGATTTTACCCTTGTATCATTTCCTTTCTTATTAGTTCCTTCCTAATAAAAACATAAGAACACAACATCTTCCTTATTTCCTTATAAACCCGAAAACAGAGCGTTAATCTGACAACTTTTTCTTCTTATTTAAAACAGATTGGCAGAGAAAGTTATACTTCAAGCACTGAAGAAAGGATCCCTCCTTGTTGGGTATTAATCATTTCCTGCATTGCGTTTCATTGCTTGATAAAAATGCTTCTTTTTGCAACGTATTTTGCTAAACATTTGTTAATGCATGCGATCTTGGATATAGTGACGTCGATGAAATGATGGTTGAGAGATTGGGTTCTGCTTTCATGCCACATGGTCTGGGACACCTCATGGGACTTGATACCCACGATCCTGGTGGCTATTTGCAGGTCCGTGTAAATTGTAATTCATCTTATAAGCAGTTCGTCAATATTTGCTTAATGGCTTATCATTGATTTTGTAAACATATCCACAGGGATTTGAAAGACCCAAAGAAGCAGGACTAAGGTCTCTACGCACCAGTAGAGATCTCATCGATGGAATGGTTTGTGCTGTCATGTTATATATCTGCAATGAAATTAATTTTTTGCATTGTGTTATATATTTTATCCTTGCAGTCAGCTCATCAAGTAAGAAAAAAGTGAATATCGTGTGTAGGTGATCACTGTTGAACCTGGATGCTATTTCATTGATGCATTGTTGGTTCCGGCCATGGAATCCCCTAAAACATCGAAGTTCTTCAACCATGAAGAAATCACGAAATTTAGAGGCTTTGGTGGAGTTCGAATTGAGAGCGATCTGGTAAATACCTTTTTAACTTTTCTTTCCAATAATTTAATCACACAGTACTGGTTTCATATATAGGCTAATCACCACCAAAATTGAGTGAATTGGTAACAACTTTAACTTGTAGTAAAAAAACGGATTAATTAACAATCAAATTATACCTTTTCACCAAACTAATTCATGGTAGGTTCAATCAAATCTGTAAACTAAACTAATTCTTGCTAGTTTGACTACATGAAGTCAAAAGTAGACTCTCTATTTGGACAACGATATTAAACATTTACTGATATCGAGGATTTAAATTATTGTCTGATATCGAGTTTCAAGTATTTAATATAATATTTATGGTGATGGCGCAGTATGTTACCTCAGATGGTTGTGTTAACATGACAAAGGTTCCTAGAAAGATCGAGGATGTTGAAGCTGTGATGGGTGGTGCATCCTGGCCAATCAAGAAATCAAAACGCATGAAACTGGATGAGTAGATTGACATGTAATAAGTTAGATTTACTTCTAGACTTGTTCAAATGATGATATTTGCTTTGTAAAGTTCCTGCAGTGCTAGAAAAGGTAACATGGATGTTTTGTTGTAAACTCTAAACCTGTGTTGGAATAAGTCAGGCTAGCTCGAGGACTATATCTAAGTCTGACATTTTATGATGCGTGCCCAATTAAGTTTGGTTCGAGAGACTAAATATAGGCTTAAAATCTCTATAATAGTTTGAGTAGGCTTTTGGGAATGGGATGAGAAAAACGTACACATGTTTGGATCATTTTACTTGATTTGACACCGCGTTATAAACAACTGATCACTGAGTCTACAAATCGATTTGATGAATACTTCTCATCATCACTATATGATGTTTGAATTTACTTCAAGAGTCCTTTTTAATTTGTAAACACAAATTTAAACAAAATTAACTTTTTATTTTGATCACAATGGGATTGTTTATGAGAAAACAAGTAAAGAGCTTATGTTTCTTTATCACAGAGATTCGTAGTTTAGCTGCTTCCGCGGAAGAGACTTCGCAATTTAGTCACGTTTTTCTAACACTTTGTTTAATGCACCGTTGGTCTAAAACATTGTCTTTTACATATCGTTCTTTTGGTAGAATACTAGAATTGTAAACAATCAACATTGTTGATATTTTTAAAAACTATATGCAAATTACGCATGTAAATCAATTCATAAATTAAAACAAAACTTATAAAATACAATAAAATATTGTATAATTAGACAAAAGTTATCATATTTTATACAAATTTAAGTTTTAGGTACTCAACTTTTTTTTTTTTCTTAATTTAAGGTATCGATGTTATTTTTTTGTATAATAAGTTTTTTTTTTCCGATTTTTCGAGAGATGTTAACGATCATTTTTTTAGCTGAAATTGTTAATAAATGTGATTTATCGTTATAGCTGAGCCCTTAAAAGTTATTTCGGCTAAAATTATTATCGATAACATCTTTCGAAAAGTTGAGAAACAATAAATTGCCCAAAAAATAACTTCAATACTTTAAATACCTTAAATTGAGAAAGGAAAAAAAATGGATACCTAAAACTCAAATTGACCAAGAGTGTGATTATTTTTTTTGTAAAATTTATCCTTTTATAACCGGCCAATGATGACATGGTGATAAAGCTTATGACTATCTAACTATCTTAGGGCGATCTTAAGTTTAATTTATGCTTGATACAAACAACTATAACGTGACCACGTCAAACTTCTCAAGAAGTCTGCTTGAGTACTTGGTATGTATTTGTGTGATGGTAAACTTAAATCCGCATAATTTTGTCACCTCAAAAGTCAAAAAGCATAATGAAATAAAACACCAAAAATTGCCAATACCAATGGCAACAGTCTCGTCGGTTAACTGACACCGATGACACTACTTCGTCGGTGGTGCGCAGGTTGGGTGTTATTGGGTTTGCTGATGAGCAAGGGACGAGTGGGGGGGGGGGGGGGGGNGATTGTTGTAAATTTTGAATTTCCAGCAGAACGTTTGCAACCATTTTGTATTTTTGCATTTCCATTGTATCCAGGGCGGCACATGCAATCATAACTCCCAAGAGTATTAATGCAAACACCATAGCAAGGGTACTTTTCTGGATTCTCACACTCGTTGATGTCTGAAAAGAAAGGGAAATCAAACAGGCTGGATAAAACAT
This sequence comes from Artemisia annua, assembly GCA_014162995.1. Taxonomy (NCBI): domain Eukaryota; kingdom Viridiplantae; phylum Streptophyta; class Magnoliopsida; order Asterales; family Asteraceae; genus Artemisia; species Artemisia annua. Next base: position 34,405 of record LBNU01020909.1, on the reverse strand, counting down.
AAGAGTTTCGGGTCATTTTCCTTGTACACATGGAGTTCCATATTAAATTAATCCAGACTTGCCTTTAACAAGTAAGCTTTTCATGTAACAAAACAAAAAAAAAAAAAAAAAAAAAAACACGTTTTGAAACAAATCTTGTAGAGACTTGCTTTTGATAGTCAAAGAGTTGGAAGACTTACCAAGTACATCATTATTGGATTATCTTATAAAAGTACCACTCCTAAACCCTAAAACCAAACTCTCTCATACATATACATATACCCCTCTTCTCAAAATCTCATTAAACCCTAAAATAAAATAAACCCAACCACAATGAGCAACGATAATAAATCAACATCATCCACAAAGACAGTGTTCAAATACGGAGAAGATGATGAAACGATAGTAGACGCAGTAGCAACTACTATAACCTCAAACGCTGATGTGGACTCATCTATGTATCAAGATGATGAAGATGAGCAGACTGAAGTTGTTGCTGCTGATAAGACTAGTGCTGATTATTACTTTGATTCTTACTCTCATTTTGGTATATTATTAGTTACCCTTTTTATATATATATATATATATATATATATATATATATATATATATATATATATATATATATATATATATATATATATATATATATATATATATATATATAATTTGTTAAGTTATGTTTAATTTGTATATTTGTGTGTGATTATGTGTTGAATATGTATAAATTATAAGAAGATGTTTCCCTTGGAGGTCTCGGGTTCGAGTCCTGCCAATGGAGCGGGGTTTATTCCCCTAAGGCGAAGGTTTGAGGAAGGCATACTGCCCGCTTGGATGACATTGCACGAGTTGAATCACTAACTACTAACTAGCCGTTCTTAAAAAAATTTAACAAAAACAAAAAATTATAAGAAGGTGTATGTTTGTTGATGTAGTTTGACTGTTTACTGTTAATTCGGTCATTTGTTATACAAAAAGTAACTCTGCGCAATCCGTGAATGTTAATATGTGATTATGGGTGTGTTTGGCAAAAGTAGAAGTGAGCAACAGCTGTAAACAGTAGCTGTAAGAAGTAGCTATAAGCGGTGGTGGTTTTTTTTATAAAACGTTTGGTAACGTAGCTGTAGGTGTAATTATAGGAAGTAGTTTAACTGTTAACTATTAATGCGGTAATTAGTTATACAACAAGTTACTCTGCTGTGTGTTGATACGAACCTATCTCATACTAGGCTCGTATCGATGTTCATAAGTCCTAAGTGTAGAACTCACTCAAAAAGCTAGCTCGTAAGATGAGGGGACACTTAGAATTATAAACCACCAACCAGGCAACCAGTCCCATACTTGGCCGATGTGGGATCGTTACGTGTGTGTATCTTAGTTTGTGATTATGTGTATAATACGAATTGTGAAGCAGATTGTTTTCTGTTTTCTGCTTTTGAGTTGGAGCTCCTTTGGTTGTTCCTTGATATTAGTTGGACAGGCTCTACGATATATAGATTCTCCATTTGTATAACGAGAATATATAGAAGCAAGTAGCTTCCGGCTTGGCTTGTAGTTGTAGTGTTTTAGCTTATATAGTCATCAGCCTTCCTACACGCACCAGAATGCCTTCTTGGTTCGGTATGAAGCCAAGCTGATACATACCGTTAGGTGGAGGAAAGACCACCCGGGTTGTTTTATTGGTGTTATAGTCGCACGGCTGTAGGTAAAATTTGTACTTCATATGTCTAGAATTGCTTGTTAATGTTTCTATAGTGATAAACGGTTTGATATATTCTGTACCATCTAGTAGCCTAGCGGATACCTTTCAGCATTCACTATGAGTCTTACATTATATATCTTACACTTGCTGAATGACTTAGCTGAATTACTCCATACCACTTAAATATGAGCTTCTGATTGCTTTCTTTTTGTTGTTGCAGGTATCCATGAAGTAAGTCGATAACATCTCAGTCAACCCAACATGACATTTGAATTCATCTGCTGCATTGACTTATAGCTCGACATATGAATTTTTATGCCATTTAATTTAGTACACTATTGAGTACTATCGATATCTTCATTTCCTGTAGGGCCTAATGCTCCTGATATTTGCAGGAAATGCTAAAGGATGTCGTGAGAACGAAGACTTACCAAAATGTTATATATAAGAACACATTCTTGTTCAAGGACAAGATTGTTCTTGATGTCGGTGCTGGTACCGGGATTCTATCACTGTTCTGTGCAAAAGCTGGTGCAAAACATGTTTATGCTGTAAGTATGCAGTTCTTTCTTTCGTTTTTCAGCAAACTAGTACTGTATTGCGTGATCATTTAATAGACTATTTGCTGTTACGCGTTAAAGATTGTGTATTTGCATACTAGTTTTTCTTGTTTGTTGTACTTCAATTTGGTTTATGCAGTTTAAGAACTCAGATTGTGATTGTCCTGTAAAGTTTCTGTGACACTTAACTTTCGTGTTTGCAGGTCGAGTGCTCACAGATGGCTGACATGGCAAAAGAGATTGTTAAAGCAAATGGCTTTTCAGACGGTAATAGCTTTTATGAATGCAAGCTCTCACGTTGTTTAATACAAAGGGTTGTTGGTAACTGATATCTTGTCATTCTGATTTTGCAGTTATAACTGTTTTGAAAGGAAAGGTTGAAGAACTTGAGCTTCCGGTTCCTAAAGTCGATATTATTATTTCAGAGTGGATGGGATACTTTTTGTTATATGAGAACATGTTAGATACAGTTTTATATGCTCGGGATAAGTGGCTGGTAATTTCACCTCACTTCTAGCATGTTAAAATTTGCACTTTTATACCTGTTAGCATCTGTCTTGACTTGAAACCCATATATTAGACTCTAGCGTGTTAAGATTTGCACTTTTATACCTGTTAGCATCTGTCTTGACCCTTATATTAGACTCTTTGTAGTACTGAATACGACAATAGATATCTTTTTGTTATCTTCTTTTATCAAAATTAGAATCGTGTTTCTGTTGTTGTCCTCTGAGAACATATGAATTTTTGCATAGATATATTCTAGAGCATTAGTAGTCTTGTTAAAACATCGATAATCTTTATAAGCTGAACTTAAAACAGAGTTGATTTTTTGTGTCCTGATTGTAAACTAATTCGTCTTAATTTCCTTTTCTTCACAGGTTAATGACGGAATTGTGCTACCAGACAATGCCTCTCTTCATCTGACAGCAATTGAGGATGCCGAGTACAAAGAGGACAAGATTGAATGTAAGTGATTCACACACACACACGACACACACAAAAAGTACTTCTTATATACTCGTATGAAATTTCAATTGACCCTCGATGCAATTAAATAATCTATTAATTGTTCAATTATGAATTTGCAGTTTGGAACAATGTATACGGCTTTGACATGAGCTGCATAAGGAAACAGTCTATTATGGAACCACTTGTTGACACGGTTGACCAAAATCAGATCGTCACAAACTGCCAGTTACTCAAGGTATGAGATCTTCCCTACATCTTTCCATCGCTGGTTTGTTGTGATCACTTTTATAGTTTCAATCTTTTGAACATTCTTTCCTTTTGTTATCTTTAGCTGATAATGATTCAAGAGGATAATTTGTATGGTGATTTGCTTGTTTATACAGACTATGGATATCTCAAAAATGACATCCGGGGATGCTTCCTTTACAGCACCCTTCAGGCTTGTGGCGGAGCGTGACGATTACATTCATGCTCTAGTTGCATACTTTGATGTAGCATTTACCGTGTGTCACAAGATGACAGGGTTCTCTACAGGTTAGTTGAGCTAATATTCACTCATTTGCTTATCTAAATGGTTCGATTTGGATTGTCACTTTTCTGGAAGGGGTCAAAATTTGCTTAAGTGTACTTTTGATCCATACAACCTCTAAAATCGCATACTAAAGTGGTTTAGATTGTTTGTGATAATGTTGGAAATTTTATAAAAAAAACCGGATAATAAAGTTTGAACCCAATCTGCTCCTCTGTCCCGTTCTTGTTACTGGCGTAAATTGTTTTTGGTATCAATCATACATTCAGTTAGATGTGGTTTATATGTGATGGCTTTTGATGTCGCAATATAGGGCCGAGGTCAAAGAATACACACTGGAAGCAGACAGTGCTATACCTGGAAGAGGTGCTGACTATATGTCAAGGTGAATCCATCACCGGAAGCATGACTGTGGCACAAAACAAAAAGAATCCACGAGATGTGGATATCACCCTCAGCTATTCGCTAAATGGTCAGCGTTGTGTCGTCTCAAGAACCCAGCAATACAAAATGCGTTAATGTTAATACACATCAATTGTGTCGAAACACAGTGGGAGGTTGGTTCCTTTGTAGGCCAATTTGCAGAGGAAATCGTGATCCTTATACTGTTGTAATCTTATTTACCCTTATTCTATTTATCAAATTTTGTAACATGGATTGATTCTTTTTATTTGTCAAATGGCAATTGAGTGTCTTGTTCCGTTTTTAAATAGCCGTTGTATCTTTCATTTGTGCCCCAATTTATTTGCAGGTCACACAGCACACTTGAGTTTTAACAGACCCAAGTTTTCTCGATATTTCAATGGTTGAAAATGTTGATATTTGAACAAAAGTAACATCATTGATATGATTAAGGCATCAATATGTGATCAAATATTATGTAACAATAAGATGTGTGACAAGTATATTGGTCATATAGCTGAAATTTTTTGACTCAAGCGAAACATGGTTTATAAGTTATATCCCATCATTTATAATGTAAAATAAAATAAAATTATACAACTAAATTCCCGAAAAAGATACAAAAAGATGACTACAAAATTATGTTGCGAATAAGATATCCTAAAGTTCTTGTTTACCAGATTTTGATTTCTGTTGTGTGAAGCTTGCCTTCTTTGCTTTCCACCATTTCTGCACCTTAAAAGCCATTTTATTTGCGTGTTTCTTTGTTGCTTCACCCGCATCTTTGATCCCTTTTGTTATTTTCTCCTTCCAGTCCAACTTCTTATTGCTTTGTGTTTCCCTCAATACTTTTCCCTATTTTAGTCACAAAAACGTAAAAACAGATTTCAGATTTTAACCAAGATTTGATAAGATAAACACTTTCGAGAGGTGGTAAAACAGGCAGGTCCGACGGATGGATAATGGGTCCAAACGGCTATTTTCAGCACAAGTCAAAACAGGTCGGATCAGGTTGACCCATACACACTTTTATAAGTACACTCTGAGATGACTCCTCTGAGTCTGACCCAAATCAGCCAATACATAAGAACACTATTTTTACCACTACATTCTTACCAGATTCGAAGGGATAGATGGTTCGTCATCTTCATCTTCGTCTTCATCATCTAAGCCTTTTCCAGCCATCAGCTCTTCCCTTGAATACATTTTCATGCCAGGTGCGCCAGGCATACCCTCCATTGATTTCAACATCTTTTCCATTTCAGCCTCTTTTGCTGACTTGGCGACAAAAGGTTCCCCAGGGGCCCTACCCTGAAATTTACAACTTAATGATTAAATCTCAATCGTTAATGATCAAAAATAAAATGTTCAAGTATCTAGTAAAACATTTTCCTATATTCTAGTCAAACATTGTAATCGTCATGGAACTAGGAGCATACTTATTTTTTTTTTTGAACAATTGTCCTCTTGTATTATGGAATTAGCTCGATTGGTACAATGAATTTACCTTAGGAACCGGTGGCGGCTTAGTACTACATGCTTCAGAGAGATCTTTGCAGAGGTAGTTAACTAAAGAGCTCAACTGAGGCTTCTTTTTGTAGATATACTCTGCAACATCAGTGTCATAGTATCCGATAACCTATAACAACAGCCAAAGAGTATTAGAAATCATACCATAAAGGTAGCAAGAAAATCAGAAAAAAAGCGCTCAGATATGAATTTCAGCTTAATTTCTCAGATTAACCAAGGATAAAAAGAAACAGAAAAGTAAAAAAGTAAACAAATAGACACCTGTTGACAAGCTCGTTCGATGGTCTTGCATTCTGAACCACATTGGCCTTCAGAATCTTGCTCAACAAGCTGCCAGTGGACCAAATTAAAAGATAAGAATAAAAGATACCAGCAAAAGCATCAAACATTGTTCTATTCTCTATTTTGGGGTCTCGTACTCACATCTTTATCCACAATTACATCTTAAAGTTGCCCCGCGCCACATAAATGAGACCCAAAAAACGGATATGACAAAGGGTGTAAAATATATTCAGTTGAAAACCTCAAAGTCTACATTCTCGATTCTTCATGGCTATACATCTAGAAATCAGTAGTCCAAAATCCTATATGATGCTCATGTTGCGTTACGCAACCAATGGGCCGAATGGTGGGAGGATACCTATCCTATCCTAAGCATCATAGGGTACCAATGCTATGCGTTTATACCATATTCTAAGTTTGGTAAGCCAAATCTTTGTTGTTCCTCGCAAGAAGTAAGGAATACCCGAAACTATATTCGTCCTATTGTTGGACCACAATGTGAATAAAATGAATGACATATACTACCTAAACTTAGTAGTAGGCCTACAAGTATACTATTTCATTTACATTTTCTAACAGGTACTACAAACATCAAATCGAATATTTTTATATATACGGATATACCCTATCACAGACCAACTTTCCATCAAACGGTGATTAGCAATTAGAAATCACTGAAAGAATTATTACCTCCAATCTGTCTCCTTTCTCTACAATATCGATTTTGAGCATCCAATCAGCTTCTTGCTTCTTCAAATTGCATGCATTCTCCGAAATCTCAATGATATCATACTCCGTGATCTGATAAACAATGACCAAACATCAATAAACAACCAAACACACACAAAACACATTTTCATCCTCTTAACTACAGTATCTAACAATTAGGTACTCATAAATCAATTACCAACTTCAGTCACATGGCAAAACTAGCCGTTGCTGATAAACGGCAATACTTATCAGCCCACACACACAGTACATTTAATCCTCCATAACTACAATAGCTAACAATATACCAATTACCAACTTCAGTCACATGGCAAAACTAGCCGTTGCTGCAAGCAGGTAGTTGTTTGCTGTTTGTGGCGCACAGGGATTTGGAGCGTTCTGTAACTAGTTTTTGGCGTTTGAAATATGAAGCTTTTTTGGCAAAGAGCGTGTAGCGTTTTGGATTTTGTTTAAACGCCAAACGTAAGAAACGTTACTCAAAGAAGCCTTGAACTATAAACGCTAATTTCTGCTTCTTGCCTACCCCTAGTTAGGCCAAATAGCCAATTTTGGTAACTTAGATACAAAATGTCGTAGAGGCTAAAAAATGAACGCTCGTTGCCAAACAAACATTACTATATGCTAAACGCTCCTAAAAGCTCGTTTCCAAACACGTCTTATATTAAGGGGGTGTTTGTGTCGGCTTATATAGCCGGCTTATGGCTTATCTGGTTTTGGGCTTATGTTTTCATAAGGTCACTTTTTGTGGCTTTTTTTGAAACTTTTTGGCTTATATGAGTTTATTATGTCATATAAAGCTTATATAATTAGCCGTAAAGTTTCAAAATAAGCCATAAGCCGGCTATATAAAGCCGAAACAAACACCCCCTTACTTTTACCAAAACAACCACATTCTTAAAAAATCCTAAAGCTAAAAGGTCAGTACCAAACAAGCATTATATTCTAAACGCTCCTAATATCAAACATTCATTGACACTAAACAATATATATAACTCAATCACAAACACTTATATAAACATTCAAACATAACAACAATTTATATATATAAAAAAATATATATTTATAAGACCTTCTTAGGAGAAATTTTAAGTTGCTTATCCTTGACTTGCTCATACAGCTCTTTGGCAAGCTTTTCGCAAACTTGGCATTTAATAAACGGGATATCTTCTTTACGAGCTATTCCACCTTTATTATTATTTAATGCTAAACAATTATTCACTATTTGTAGTAAACATATTATTAAGGTTATAGATATCACTGTTTTGTTAAGTGAAGCCATTAGTGTGTGTTTAGGTGTTTTTTTGTGTTTGTGTGTGCTTTGAAGATCTGGAAGTGGAAGTGAAGTAAACAAAGTGTTTGGTTTTTTACGATGTTGTCCTTGGAAGTGTTTGACGTGTTTGGTTTGTTCTCATTGGTTGTTTTATGCCACGTGGATTGGGCCCACAGTTAAATTTGTGTTTTTTTTAATTACTTAACTTAGGTCATTAATTTGTAATTTAAAATCTCAAAATAAGTGTCCAATGACAATAAAGACAGTTTATAAAAAAAAACATCATTATATTTTTTTTATTTTTTAATTCTTGTAAAATGATAGTTTTGCTTTTAATTAATTAATTTATAACTTCTTTAAAATATGTAATAATAATCTTAACTGACGTTGATATGATANAAAAAAAAAAAAAGGATAATAAATTTGGAACGAAAAGAATACTTTTTAGCACAAACCATTATTAAATCAAAGTGCTCTGAACTTATATAGACTTTTACAAAGTGATCTGAACTTATAGTTTTATATGTATTTACAAATTAAAAGTTTGGTAATCTAATTAAAAAAAGAAAAAAGAAAAAAAAGTTGAGTAGCATGCATAATCGTACATAAAAACAAATTTTAGCGTACCTTTTAGATATTAACCTTTTAGGGCCCGTTTGTTGTGAGGGTTTGGAATGGGTTTTAAGTTGATGTGACATTAATTATATGTTTGGTTGGCTCTTTTAATAAATGGAATGATAGATGGAATTAGAAATTGATAGTATATTAGTTAGGCGGGTATGGGTGGGTTTTCTTAATTTTGTGGGGCCCTTCTTTTTTTCCTCTATAGTATATGTGGGCCCTTATAATAATATTTCATATTTTATATTATCTTATTATTTAAATAAACTTTTTTATTTAAAATTTATTATAAAATATAATTTAAATATATATATTTTCTCTCTCCTATACCCACCTCAAATCCAAATTCTATACCAAATCCAAATCTTAATCCAAACCCACTTACAAACCAAACGGACCCTTATAGTTGCAGTTAGATGTTACCAATACCTTTTTATAAAAATTAACAATTACTGTTATCAAGTATTTAAATTTATTCTAAAAGCTACTAACAAAATACAAGTGCTTAAGCTAAGCGTACTAAGGGTCAAGAGAATGTGTCCCCCCTAAGACGCGCTACCTTACAACATAATTAATAGTCGACGCTTTCTAAGTTCAAAAAATGAAAAATGTGGTTTTGAGCGCAACCAGCTTGTGAAGTTGGTTGTGTCTGTGTTAGTTGTGATGTTGATTTTTGTGGAGTATACTTGTTTATACATGGTGTATGTCTGAGTGATGAAGTTAGTGACATTATTATACCTGTTTGGCGGTGATGAAATGAAAATGTAATGTTGCATTACTCCAGTGATAATGTTAATCACCATTACACTTAGCCTTATAGTTGTTGCTATTGAAACTATTTTTATTTAACATCTAATTAAACTTAAAATTAATGAATTATTATCTCTGTTTGATTCATTTTGGTCACAGTTGATACTATGTGTTTAGGTGTTTGTGTGTGTGATTTGAAGATGTAGTAAACAGAGTGTTTCCTTTTATGATTTGGCTTTTGGGAGTGTCGTGACGTGTTTACTTGTTTCTTATTGGTTGATTTGATGCCACGTGGATTGGGAGTTATCTTGTTGACCAATAGGAAGTGAAAGGACACTTGTTTAACATGTGTGGTTTAGTAAAGTTATGTTGACGTGTACATAAAAGTACACAGCACATTATCAAACAAAGATGAAAAATGAGAAAACCAGTTTTGTTACTCAGAATTAGCGGTTCTCCTTGAATTATGTCAGTTTTTGATTCCTACGCCATATCCCATTGTGAATAGATGTTACAACTTACAACTAGGTAATACGGCAAAAAAAGTTGATAACTAAAACATACCGTTTTTATTCTCAAATTTTGACCAAATGTCATTAAAACATATGTTCATTGACCTAACTCGTGGAATGGTTAGTTGTCACCCTAAAAGTTTGCGCGGGTCCGGTACCTCATGGGTGATTGTGTGCGTGTGAAAGATCCAAGTGAGTTGCCGTAGACAGAGTAATAGAGACTGTCTTATATAAACTCTAGCATGGGTTGGTACCTGGGAGTAATACCCATGATATAACTAAGACAAGCAATTGAAAAACCTGATAGTCATAAAGTTAGGACAATGTTGCAGAAATGATGCAAGCACGCAAATCATACATCTTTAACTTAGGTGATCCTGCTGTGAATAAGCTTGTATTATCTCAACGATATGAATAAATATATTGAAACCCCTAACTAATGAAAATGATGGAAAACAATATAAACTCGTATATAATTAACAACATTAAGGCATATCCTTGGAGATTGACCATTACAGCTAACAAAGATTCAGTAAAAGTACTCCTTTCTTTTGTCAAAAATACTACGACCATAAGTGGCACCCGCTAAGTCTGCGATAAGAGGAAACTGCAAGGTTACAAAAGAAGTGATTGGTAGGCACGTCAATACACCTATTGGAATAAGAATCCACGAGTTGTTATGTCCAAACACAAGGAACAAACTAGCTCCAATGGCTATAATCATGGCTGATGTTGAGATGAACAAGGCTGCAAGACCAATTATTAACCTTTTAGGCAACTTGAAAAGAAAATCTTCTGCAGAAAAACGTGTGGTGAGGATCGACAAAAACATTAACAACGACGTAACAGCCGTGAATAATGATATTGCATCTGATACTGCGAACATTTTGAAGGCAATGTTGTTCTCATGAATGGGTATCCCTGTATCCTGATTGTTTCCACCGGGCACTGTAATAGCCGCTGCAAATACGATAGTAATGATGAGTGCAGCTGTAATCGTGTACGACTCAGCAGTCGCCCTCATCCATTTTTCACCCTTGATCACAAGGTCCGCGTGCTCTCTAGTAAAGACCATCTCAGGTGTTTCATCAGCATAGTTCTTTCGTGTGCGTGTTATGGGGCCTACAAATTCCTCTACTTCCTGCAATGTAAATTTTTTTGATCTTTTTACATTTTGTTTTCTGAATAGAATTTAAACTTAAATTTGAGTCATTAGTTAGAGATTCCTACTTTAAACCATTGGAGCTCGCGTTGTATTTGCAGAGCTGCCCCTGATATAAGTTTTAGTTTGTCAGCAGGTGCCAATCTTCCAGCCAAGTGCAGGAGGTTATTCCCGTCAGGATCTGTGATTGTTTTATAATTATTTTTATGATCACACATGATATGTTTATACAGTAAATTGTAGATCTTTTCTGAGCGATTAATCACAGCATACTGAATAAAACGGTGACCATCTTCGTTGATACTCGAAATTGCATCTGGGATGTATTGTACAAGTTCGGTAATAACCTCATATGCATTTAGTCTAGTGGCTTCAAAAACCAGATTGATGTAACACTGAGCGAGAGAGGGAGGGCTGGAGTCACTTTTCTTAGGTATTCTATGAAATACTGCCCCCAATAGGTCTATAGCATCTCTGTGAGTTTGCAACCTCTTAAGGAATGGAAATCCTGAAACATAGACCCAAATCAGCATCTCAAGCAAATAAATACTACTATAACTTTTTGATAGGAAGTTGTTAGAATCAAAGGCTAAAAAATTTAGCCTTTCACTGAATACACTAGAATTTGGGACTGTGGACTGACAAAACAATAACATTAACACAAAGATTGTTGAGCATAATATCAATTCGCAACTTACCAAAAATGAGAAATCTCCATATTAGTCCGCGATGCTTATCTTCCCAAGCATTGATTGTCTTTTCCCAAAAGTTGAGTTCACATGGGAAGTTTTGAGCTATAGACATCAGCACAGCTTCACCATTATGTATGGTTTCGTAAAGCCGCAGCAACATCAGTGATAAGCCTATTTGGATGAAAAAAAAAAAAAGTCGTATCAATTTATAAGTACTAATTAGTCACTCTCCTTCTACTGCTAAAATTCGAATGAGCCAAGATACGAAACTTACCAAATTTTTTATGAGAAATAGCAAGAATGAGAAGCTCTTCACCACTTGTGCCTGAAAACATATTTTTTTTTCCTTCTTTGTAACGACAATATATAATGTGTTCCAACAGACACAGGGATATCTCCATATGCATATTATAAAAAGATATGTCAAGTGGCGTGCGACCCTTCTCGTCCTGGGCAAATAACAAGTCGGGGTTTTTTCGAACCAATGCGTATGTAGCTTCAGTGTTTCCAACAATAACAGCAACATGAAGTGGCGTGCTTCCAAGTGAATTTTGCACATTCAATACCGTATTATTTTCTTCCGGTATCATTTTCAACAATTTCTCTAAGAGTTTATTATTCTTGGTAGATGCTGCTACATGGAGTGATGTGTTGCCATCACTCGTGATTCTGTCCGTTGGTGTAAGTCCTAGATCCAATAAATTGTAATCAACCTTTTCTGTCTTCCCTTGTCGAATAAACTGACACAAGTTTTTTTTTATTTATTTTGGATTTCCTCTTCCTTTAATGATGATATGGCATCTTCCTCTGTGTCTACTATTACTATTACATCTCCAGGCGTTGAATATCCTTCTGTTTTGACATAAAGTTTATGATGGATTACTAACTGCATCTTCAATGTATTATTAGAATTTACGCCAAGAGGGCAATTCCATATTTACCCAAATTAAACATGATAATGTCATCAGGGACGGAGCTTTTACACTTCTACTAGGGGGGCCAAAGTATAAAGTAATCATTTTAGGGGGGGCCATTTCACAAAATCTTCAACATGTTATATGGAAAATGACTATTACAACAAGTAAAAAGGTTAAATTTATGCTTTGATGTGAAAAAATTTACCCAAAACATGCTTTAAATGCATTGTACATCATGCATTCAAAACTTGTATTTTGGGTATATATGACATTTTCATGTTTAGATTGGGTAAATATGAAATTATCCCTTACGCGAAATATATATTCTCTCTCTCTCTTCGCAATAACTACTTTATACTTGCATGGTGACCTATATTAAATTGTAAAGTTATGGAAATTGAGTTTGGATCAAATAAGTAATATAATAAATATGAGAAAAATAAGAAGGAACTACAACTACCAATGATGTATCAACAAAATAAATGTATCTCCCAATTATTTCTCTTTTCTTATTTAAATTTTGTGGCTAGGATTTTTTCTCCCTCTTCCCATTTCAATAACTCTTCTCGCTATATCCATTCTGGTGTTTAGTGAACATAACAGAAATGAACCTAGTCGATACAAATTGCATAAATTGTCCTTAGTTACACCTTTAGTGCATTTGTTATCATAGACGAGTACCCATGCATAGCAACGGGGTTTTATAGCGACACATATTTGTAGTAATAAAAAAAAGTTTATGGGTTATAAAGGAAAAATAATAAAACTTTGAGGATTTTGGGATTAAACATATTGTTTTGAAACCCGGTTCGACCAGGCCGGTTCCACCAGTTGAACCAGTTTCGATCGAAAAAACGGGTCAAATTAAATCGGTTTTAAGAAATGGAGATGCTAACTAGTGGTCTCACACTTTATAAATCCTTTCTAGTTAAGTGAGTTTTTGGAGGTTTGTTATATAAAGTGGGCCAACATTTATTTTCGTTCTATCATATCTCTCTCACTTTATATAAAATTATATTTAAATATAAAATTATAAAATAATTATTTGTTCATTTAATAATATACTCTCCTGCATCAAATCCAAATCCTAATTATCTTAATCTAAATCCTAAACCCGTCTACAAACCAAACGGCCCTAAATACTCTAGTTGTAATTAATTGCATATCATCGAGACAAGGAAAATTAAGGAGACTAATTATGCTAGTAAATTACATAATTCGTCTTAGTATCGAAAGTACACGACACTATTAGAGGACATGTATATTATTACTGTGTAATCGGCCTATTGACCCGAGTCTAATTTACATAGATAGTAAGGCAACCCTAATTGTAAACACCATATATTTGTTATGAATTATGAAATGCAACACATCTCTGATTTTCATATTTGCTTAACAAAATTGTTCGTGTCATATAACATCGTTGGTGAGTAGTCAGTTAAATCCCCTAACTAGGCATATACATGTCGCATATAGCACGCCGCATGATACTATTTTGTCCTTTTGCACTCGCTTCATCTTCAACATATATTTTTCTTAAATTCTATTTTTACATGAAATTCATAAAAAATCAGGAACACTAAACCAAATAACCTAAATTCAAACGCTAAATAAAATTAAATAGTTGAACATTAGAATGTCGTTATGGACTCTACTTTTTTTTTTTTTTTTTTTTTTTTTTTTTTTTTTTTTTTTTTTTTTTTTTTTTTTTAAAACGGCTTGCAGAAATTGAAAACTGAGTTTTTATATTATTAATAGCCGATGAAAGGAGGAGTTATATACTCAGTAAGTCCCATTGCATGGCAATATAGATTAAGATTAACTATATCGTCTTTGTAAGCGTAGTTTATTAAGAAAATAGATGTACTAGTTTTTTGCAATTTACTCTAACCCACCAAAATCAAGGGAAATTTCTTCTAAAACGTACATTAATTTGTACCAAAAATCACTTTTGAGTCATCGAACTTTTTTTTTTCCTTATTGGGGGTTACTAAAGCTCACTTTTTTGGCCTCTTTTTTTTTACGGCACTTTGGGACGTTTTTGCCCCTCAAATTTTTTGGAAATCCAGGGGCAAAAATGTCATAAAAATGTCCCAAGTGCGTATAAAAGAGGCCAAAAATGAAAGTTTAGTACCACAATGACGGAAATAAAAAGTACGTTACTCAAAAGTTATTTTTTTTGACAAGTATGGTACGTTTGAAAGAATTCTCCCGAAATCAAAAATAAATAAGGTTTTTTTTTTTTTTTTTTTTTTTTTTTTTTTTTTTTTTTTTAAGGCTAATTAATAAACCTTAACCATAAATGGAGTTTGAGTTCATGCCCATGCATCTTTTGCGTGGAAATATGGTTTTTGTAATTAAATGTCATTGGTATAATGATTTTGTGTTTGGATGCGGAGACGACTTGACAACCACAATGGCTACTTTTTCCGGAGAGTGAACCAAGGTATCCAAACCTTTTGACAAGTGGAATCGGATCTGATCCATGCCTTCATATCCTCTTCTTTAGCCTTACCATTTCCATTCAGATGACTTAGAACCGGCCATCATAAAACCAAGGCATTATTGTGACTAGTTAAGAGGACATAGCATCTGTTCTTCCACCACACTTGTACACATCCCTACCACTCAGTTTTCTTAACATATTTATATTGCAAATTATGACAGGGGCTAAGGAAATTATTTTGGAGGCGTACGGGTTATTCTCTTCAACTTCAACAATGCAGCTAGCATCCGAAACGTGAAGTTGAGGGCCATTCGCCCTTTAATTTATTAATTCTTTGTATCCTTTTCGCAAATAAACTTCTCCTAAATGCTGTTTTGTATATATGATTAAGGTCTTTCCCCAATATCCCAGGGAGGACTTCATAATGCATCGTAAATATTTTTCTTGGACAGGATTGTGCCCATGATATCATAGTACGTAAATAATTATTTTTTTTGGTAAAGGGAGTAATCCTGCACCCTGGGTAAATATATTAACCAAAAAACTTTTAAGTACAATGGATTATGGGGTGAAGTCCCCACATTTCTCAGGCCCGTTTTACATAAGCTAAAAAGGTTACATAACAATAATACTTCCTAAATTTCTTAAAAACTAGAAATCAAAACCACAACTCAATGATAACAAGGAACAACGAAATGGAATACTTCTAGGGCCTTGAAGCTTGGTACCATACATGCATTAAAAAGCAATCCAAATTACCGGGGAAGATCATTACACCTGGTTCGCATTAATCATCATTAGTCATTCATACTTCTTGTTCAAACTCT